>APFE030527189.1:0-19948 GCA_000404065.3 Pinus taeda
TCATAGTGTTGGGTGATCTAAGCTTTGCTTGAGGTGAAGAAGGGCTTTCTAGCTGGAGGATGATGCTGGGTCAGAACATATGGTTGTAATCCTCTTGCTACTTTTCATCTTAATAAAGCTATTCAAGTTTTTTTCCATATTCTTGTGTACTTGTTTATATATGCATTTTTATGGTTAACACACATCTGGTCCTGTGTTATTTATGAATATAGATCTTTATTCTTCTATAGTAGTATGTTGTTGTTATTCCACAGGTGCTCTTTGAAGCTGGGCAGACGAAGAAGAAGTAGCGAAGCTCTATCAGGAAGGAAGGAAATCAGGCGCAAGACTAAGGTTGGTCTCCTTTGTTCCACTCTTATCTATTTTCATAAAGGAAAACGAAAGTAGACTTTACTTGTTTGTTTCTAAGATAGCTACCAGTCTTAGTGGGAATAGCAGCATCCGAGTGGACACTATTCCCGGTAACATGTACCCACTATGACGTTGACTTCAGGTCGATTGAGACTGGCTTGAGACCAATGGTACATACTCTGAGACTGACTTTGAGTCAGTAGAGGACTGGTCTGGGACCAGTTGTAGGAGTTGTACCCAATATGACACTGACTTAGGGTCGGTTGAGACTCGTCTGAGACCAGCGGTACATACTTTGAGACTGACTTCGAGTCAGAAGAGGACTGGTCTGGGACCAGTAGTAGGATTGGTACCCACTATGACACTGACTTTGGGTCGGTTGAGACTAGTCTGGGACCAGTGGTACGCACTCTGAGGCTGACTTCGGGTCGGTGGAGAATGGTATGAGACATTCTCAATCAATTCTTCTTCTTCATGGTTCAACAGAGCTGAGAAGAGCAAAGCTGAGCAAAGCAAAGTAGTGCAGGGCACTGATGGTAGAGATAGTACAGTCAGACTTATGGATCAGCAAATGGAGTTCTCCTTAGTTGAGAGGGAGTGTTAAAATTGGCAACTAGGGCCAAACTCCATGTGGGTCATCTTATTTATGGCAGCTAATATTTTTATTGGATCCCTCTCATCGAGAGGTGTAGGATTGATCTAAAGATCATCCGACTCTGATAAGTATTTATGAAGTTATAAATTTATTTATGTATAAAACAAATTGTCAAGTCGGCCAATAACTTGAGTAGGCTCAGAAGCCCAACCAACATGTCTATTCAACCTCTGCGTTTTAGTATAAATAGAAGAGGACTTGAATTCATTTGGTACACTAACTTCATGTGATCTCCTCCTCTCCACGTCTTTGGGTTTTTGGTGAAGGAGAGATGCATAGAGGATACGTTGGCCTATGTACGAATGATGCCCTAGATCTGAACACAGAATCCCTAGAAACTGTCATGGAGACTCTCTACACACAACAATGAAAACATCTACGTGATGCCCTAATCTGTTGGCAATGGACTATACGCACATCGTGGACAATCTATACGTCGTCACCTTATACGCAGTTATGGAAATTATATGTTGTCACCTTATACGCATACGCAGTTATGTACGCACAACACTCTACACGTTGTCAATCTATACATTGTCATTATACGCGACAATGGAGAATCTTCGCATAAGGGAGCCGCATTCGCAGTAAGGTATTGACTGCACCGTGGTGCAACCATAGCTCTCTCGGCATCCTGTAACGTTCCCTGATGTGGCAGCGTGGGATCTGGCAGCATAGATCAAGTAGTGTGTATTGAATGATCTCAGCATAAGGACGCAGTCACCATGAATGAATACTCTCGACCTCCACACATCTACGATATACCTGTAGTTGATCTATTATAAAGCAGTTATACTACAGTGTGGGATCTATGTTAATGCCACGTAGTTGTAGGTGGCAGCATGGTAAAATCCAAGGTTGTCTATGGAAAGAAGCGGTCTTGACACCAGATCTTGATGGTTCTTTTATAGCTATTTAGTAGTATGAAGATATGACGTATCTATTGCAAACAGTGATCTGAATTACAAGAAGTGATAAGGGTAAGGATCTCGATTGGATGAAAATATCGGATGAAGGGACTGAGTTATCTCACATAGCAGTCCTGAAATATAGATCTTGGTGAAATCCGTATGGAAGTACAAACATCTTGTACAACAGTGACGTGAAGTATTAAATGATGTTCTAATATGCAATCACAATGATCATAAGCAGTAATGTTTATGATGGTTACAGTCTCAACATAATGAGAATGATAAGGATGAATAATCTCAGATCATGATGACGAATGATGTAGCATGATGGGCATGGGCAGCATGATGATGGGAGCAGATGGGAACAACTCAGTGACTAGGTGCAAAATAGTGACAGGTGCAACATGAGTACAAGCTACAACACTATGTTAGATGAAGCCGTCACTTTGGAGAATCAGTTGAAGCAGAATGTCTTCAACTGATCTCAAGTATCATCGTTATAGGAGATGATCTATGCTCAAATCTTGATAAGTCAAAGTGTTGAATTCTATTGTAAATGTACTATCTCTCTCACTTTCTTTGCTGAACTTTGAAGAACATAAAAGAAGAATTGATCAAGGGTTTCCCCACATTGGGGTTTGTCCCTGGCTAGCACCACATCTTGTGTCCTCTTGTCTTGGCTTGTCTTCTGTGATTTATATTTATGTTCTATCTGCAGTCTACTTTAATGTTGATGTGATTGCTAATCTGAAAAAGATATTGAGCTAACTATGAAAATTGAAATAAATTGCTCCAACACAGAACATACCTAAACTTAACATGTTGACATCAAAACCAAGATCTAACATTGTGTCCTTGATCTGAAATCCTACAATCTGAGCATCAATTCTGAATTCTCTGCTTGTTCTCTTTTTATTTCTCCTTACTCTTCGGGTGTGCCTTTCGAGCAAGTTAGCAAAGATTGTTCCCCCCTCAGTGTCTTCCTCCGGTATGGTTGCCTTCAGGCTTCTTCGTAATGCCCCAACATCTGGTAATCATTAACAATCTGCAGAAATAACTTGAACCATTCCTCAATAGGTCTGGCCACCATGGAGTTTGGTTACGAGCCTCTGTCTTCCCTTTTTGTAGTCCTGTGCCTTCAGTCAGATTGTGAAACAATCTTGCTTTCTCCTTGTAGTATTGTTTCTACTGCTCGGGGAGGCTACTCGGATGATTGTGGGCTAGTCCGAAGTATCCTGATCAGCCCTAGTATTTTTGGATAGTAGGGTTGCCTCGATGATCCTTGGCTCTGCGTTGATCAAATTAACTCCCCTTTGTTTGTTCTGTTCCTCCCATCTTGCAATCAACTCTGAACAATCCTCTGTCGCATGGGTATTGACCCTGCATTGAGAGCGTCGGGGCCTACTTAGTAGAGGGGAATCTCACGCAACATGTCCCTCTTGGTCACAATTGTAACAACGAACATGCCCCCTACCTCTTGCCCTTCCACCCCTTATTCCTCCTCCTCGCCCACCTTAAACAATCTTATTGACCTGGAAGGTTGAGTGGTCTAACCTGTTCGTTAGTGCATCCAACTCTCTACACTGGTTAGTTTGGTGAGTTGTGGAAGCACAAAACTCACAATAATTTTTATTTGTGACATTAGAATACTTTTACAATATCGAGCAAAAGTGAGGAAGGTGTCCATACCCCCTGCATACTTCACAATGCTTTGGTTGGTTGCAGCCATGATACGCTCCTTGTGATCCTACGCCGCAACTCTTGCTGTGGGTGGAGCCCCAGGTAACCCCCTGTAGCTGACGTGGCACCTGTGCCTCACAGCTCGGGCATTCCATGGCAACATGACCTTCCACTAGGCAGTTGGTGCACCAAAAATTTGGTCTCGTCGACCGGGCTGGTTGTAGATCTTTCAACTTCTCTGTTAGACTTGCAATTTGGTATTGAAGACCTAAGATAAAGGGATCATGTGAAGCTACTCCCCCCCGGTATTCATGCATATACCCTTCCATAGCCTCTATTTGGGTATCTTTCTCTAGAGCATATTGCAGCATCTCGATCTTTTGTTACGTCAACGATGTCCTCGTGAGGGGTAACAGGGCTTTGATGAACCAATCCCTTTGGTGATTCAAGTCTATAATATAACTGAGCTTACCAATTTCATCCTTAAACCTTTGCATTAGTTCCCAGGTGGTCTCTCCCTCCCGCTACTTTACCTCCCATAGATTTGAAAACCCTTACTAATCTATCTGGGGATGGTTGAATTCTTGTACAAAATCTCTTTTAACCTCGTCCACAGTCAGGCTATGGTGCAATTCCGACCATTTTATGAGCCACCTCAATGCCCTTTCCCTGAGAGTGGTTTGGAACTCTATTAGCATCACATTGTTAGGTATCTAGCGAGCTCTCCAGACAACCTCACATAGGTAGTAGTGTTGCTCTACATCTTTGTTCCCTCTACCAGATAATTTTGGATATGTTATGAATGACCCCACCATTATGGATTCTGTTCGTGCTAAAAGAACAAAGCCTTGTGATCCCGATTGTAGAGATCCTTGTTAACCCAAACTACTACTACTATTTCCACTGTTATTAGTACCAATTTCATAGTTAACATGCACACGATGCACTATTTTCGTCTTAAGCAATTTGGAAAGAAATTTGTCAGGATTGTTGTAGAGTACCAAGGGAAGGTTGGGGAGATGCTACCTTAGCCTCGGGGTGTTGGATCCTTGATTTTGTTGGACGCATCATCTTCCTTGAATAATGTTTGCATAGCAAAGTACATATCATCCTCTAAGCCTTCCTTTGAGCCAACACAATCAGTTCCATTCAACCCTCCCTCGTGAATGGTGATGGAGTGCTCCTATCACTTTCTGAGCTCGTAGATGTTCCACCCATCTCTATCCCTTTCACTGAGTCCTCTTCCATATTTCATTCCTCCTCCGGGCTCCTCAATGTTGCTCCTGCTTGGTGTAGTTCCTCTGAGTGCCTTTTAATCGCCTGCATGGCCCTTTCCTGCCATTTCTCTACTATCTGCACTCTCCTTTACGCTGTCAGTTCCCTGGCCTTCTATGAATCCTCTGCTCCCATCCTCTTAATAACTTCATGATACCCCACTCTGTAGCATCCCTCCCTTTAGATCCTTCCCCCAATACTAGGTGTTTACGCTACCATGCTTAGACTTTGGAACACAAGTAGACCCTCTTCCACCATTAAGACTTTAATCTAGAGCGTTATTTATTTCAGCAACGTCCCTCTCAACCCCGCTCGGAACACAGCTTCAGCCTTTGAGAAGGATTGATGGCTTTCTTCCGAAAACTCGACAACGTACCCTTCTAGGGTGGTCTGCACTTAGAAATCTATAGCTCTCATTAGATCCATGTCAAGACGGTGGAGCACAGCAAGATCTACTTGAGTCCAGTCATGACAAGACAATGTCTGTCCACCAGACCTCCACTTCACCTGCAATGTCTACAACCAATTGTACAATTCTTCCAAAAAATTACACCAGAAGATCTCATACTGATCACTTGCAACTTCCGAATACATGATCTCATCTTTTAGTTTCGCAGCAGCTTGGCAATGAAGTTGAGCTTGCTGAGAAACAAATCGATCCACTTGCACATCCCCCCAGTTTTGTATTTACTTCTTAAAAATCCTTGATACCATATTCCGAACCCTCCTTTTGAATTTCAAGTCCCTGCAATGGAACCATTTGTTGGTATGAAAATGACAGCACGGTTGAGACTCTGGGTTCAAGCACAAGGGGCCAACAAGGCTCCGTTGTAGTTTAGCACAATGCCAACATTTTCACCTTACCAAGGAAGGGGAAGGAGTCTCACCCGAGGCGCGCCACGACTGAAGTTAGATGAGGGTGGGAATTAGATACCATGGGAATCATGTCAACCAGAAGTGAACACAAATATAACTTAACATCTAAATCCAACCCGATCCAGAACAATCTCCTTCATTAACATAACAAAAATTGAGTACATAAGGTTTGAAGCCTTATCATCAACAATAACCATCACACAACCAACATATAAACTTATACAAACATGATCATGGAGTCTTTCACATCACTCCACAACCTAGGAAGAACGGAGATACAACAGAGTTTCTACAACTGACTAGCACCAACCCCTCCTCTCTTTCTTTTGTTTTTTATCTCCTGCCATCCGCTCGGACTGCTAGTTTCTCTTTCCTTGTGCTCGAATGCCTTCATCCTCGGTTGCCTCTACTCTTTCCTCGCTCGGTTGTCCCTGCTTCTTCTCGCCACTCTTCCGTGACTTCCATTCTTCCCTTGACTGTCAACCCTGCAACAGTCACCTCCGCCACTTGTTGTCGGTTTCTTTCTCCACAAGATCTCAAAATCAAGGTCCCAACATAATTATATACATTAAATTATAAACAAATATGGAAAATAATCTGACGAGTGTGTTCTTACATTATAACTAACAACTAGATGTTCCAACGTAGACATTTTTGTAACTGTGAAAGACACTTGGTTCTACCACATTAAATACAAGTATGAAAATGTTTCAATTTAACAACATCATAATTTTACATAATAAATATTCTACTTCGAAAACCTTGTGATTTTTTTAAAATGATTTGGTCAAAAGAATATTAGTTATGAAACAATGAACTTAAAAAATATACTTTTCCCATTATTATGATTACATCTTTCTCAATCACCCACAATAATGAAAGTTTCGTCTTTGACTCTAATTTAACTATATTTAAACTAAGTGAGAGTATCTACAATGTAGCCCTATTCAAATGTGGCAGTTGGTTCATACCTTTCAAAGTTCAATAATTAAACTAAGTGGTATGGAACACTAGCTATGCGACCTTGTTATATTCAAATTCATAAACATGTTGGTATATTATTTTTCAAACCACTCTTTTCACATTGTTTTATATTTTATTATAGCGATGAATGTATATTTAATTTATATAGGAGGGATTTGAATCATCTTAACTCATGGTCTATCAATCACCTAGAGGGATCAAATCTCTCACGGTGCAAATCTTTTTTTTGAGTTAAAAACTTAAGGAAAGGTTTTCACCTTGAGAAATTTGATCCCTTTTGACATTTGATAGATCCAAAGTTAATATATATATATATATATAGAGAGAGAGAGAGAGAGAGAGAGAGAGAGCTTTTGTTGGGATATATTTTTAATATGATAATCACAAATAGAGACAAGTAGCTTTCCCTTTCTTATTAAATTTATTAAAAAGAAAAAAATTATAAAATTTGACCATGTTTATCTATTCATAGGAAGGAGTCTCCACTCGTAGGTCTTATCTAGCAGGACTAGAGGATATAATGAACATGGATTGGATAGATCATTAAGGGCATGAATATGCATGTGAAATCAAACAAGAAATGTTGATTTTGAAAATGAGACAACTCCTCTTACAAGTGCACCATTGACTATAAGTTCAACTAGTAGTTTGATATATATAATTAAGACATTTAGTATTGCTAGACTGATACCTACTTTTGGATCGATATTGATTGGAACTAAGTTTCCTTTTCCTGAAGTAGAAGCAACTAAATGCTCTCTTTATCTTGAGAGAATGCGTGTTGTGTTTCTATTTTGTTCGAATGAGTATAGGTTTATACTTGAAAAAATGTATTTATGTTTGGACTCATTGAGTTTTGTGGGAGTTTACTATACATATCATCTATAATCTTAGCAGATTCAATATTGTATTTCTAGATTATACTTTGACAAAATCAATGTTATATTTTTAGATAGAGAGAATGAATTTAATTTTATACTTTGAGGAGTTGTATACTATTAAGGCTAAATGAGTTTTTCATAAGATTAAAGATTTATGCAATATTTTCTAACTTTAGCAATAAATATATTTCTATTACGACTAAAAGAGTATCGTGTTAGTGTGATGCAGGAAAGTGTTCCCTCTGTGGACAGAGGCAACCCCTCTAGCCGTAGAGTGGGTCTAGTCACAAGAAAGGCATATCAACAATTGATTTCCTTAAACAGTCATCGTTGGAGGCCTACCTCAAACCGGTGGTCGATGAAGTTTTGTTGCACTGCTCCAGCTTTCGCTTCCTTCTCCTCAATGAGTGATTAACCTGAAACAATACAAAGGAAAAGCAACAAAGCACGTAACTGATAAACAACAATGATCTATTTACTTATAAAGTCAAGAATTCATGAGCTATCAAGTTAATTACATACAAGACATAGGAAAACATCATTGATTGTATTAATAATGAATTAAGAGCAAGCTTACAACCAAGTCTTGACATCACAAGCCTTCTCAGAGGGTCTAGCTAGTATGTTTCTCAAGCATTCACTCTTCAAAGATGAATCTCCCAATATACATTGTCTCTCTCTCACTCATAAGCTTTAACACAAAATTAAGGGCACTCCACAACCTTCCACAAGCTATCAACAATCCCACACTTGTCACACCCACACTAGCTATCTATCAAACTCAAAAGCAATAGCAACACTACCAACCAAAGGAACTACCAAAACTAAGGAACTACCAGATCATAGCAAAGATGACTGCTTTAATAGGAGAAGGAGTCTCCATGAAATGTGGAAGGAGGAGCTCATCCTCAAGGAAGGTAGTACAAATGATGGAACTACCTTACCAGAAGGGGAAGGGCGACCCAAACTATGCCAACAACCAGGTCTGGAGACATCCAGAAGGTCGACTGTTGAAACGAATTCGCCCAATCTGGATCGTCGCGGTCCGTAAACTAATTCT
This sequence comes from Pinus taeda, assembly GCA_000404065.3. Lineage (NCBI taxonomy): Eukaryota > Viridiplantae > Streptophyta > Pinopsida > Pinales > Pinaceae > Pinus > Pinus taeda. Next base: position 8,674 of record APFE030527189.1, read on the forward strand.
TTGCGAAGAGACGATGCACGCAGAATAATCGTCGCAAGACACAACTCATAACCTCGCGCTAGGTCTAGAAATCCGACCGTCGTGGGAAACAGATGTACACATGCGATAGAGTTACGATGAGACCGTTATGGACATAGGAACGTCGTGTATATTAAGGTTTTAGTCATGACGAGGCAGAAACTTAGGGAATGAGGGTCAATTTGCAGCAGCAGAGAGCATTTGCTTAATCTTCTTACATCAGTGGGAAGATATGAATATGATTATTTGACACATGACACAGCAGAAGGACTGAGATGAGGATAGTGACAAATTACTGTGTAACAGATTCCCCCTAAAGCATGAAGCCCGAGAGAGTGGGAGGGGTGAAATGCTTTACGAAACTATCTGAATTGGGACCACCTTGAAGGTCCTACAGGCACAAATACAACTGATATCTGTAATAGTGAAATACATATCATCTAGGCATGGGCGCAGCCATCCATAAGACATATGAAACTTGGTCTGTGGTATGGACGCAGCCACCCAATTGATAAGACCATAATAATGACAAAGGTATGGTCGCAGCCATCCATGAAGACTCAGGTATGGTCGCAACCATCCATCAAAGAGTCATATATGTAATCGCGAACTAATTTACGCAGCCCGAACATATGTAATCTTAGTTCGGGGTCTTGAAATCCAATCGATCATAGTACAAATTCTATCATGTGAACAGATGTGCTGAAGTCGAACATGATAGAAAGTCGCATGATTACCAGTCAATGATGAAAACCATTAACAAGCATGAGAGAAACCATCAATAATGCCAATGGCTCTCAAGGTACTGTCTAGTACAATCCACCGAGTGTGAAAAATGAGCTGAAGTCAAACACTTGTGGAATTACCCAATCGAAGACCAATGAGGAAAGTCTGTCGTTAGGCGCGAAGAACTTGCCATTGAGGCATGCAAGTTCTAAGGTACCGAAAGGGATCTCTAGATCAATCTCCTAGATAAGGAGTTGGTGTCGACAGGAGACGATCCGTCGTAGGAGGGCCGTGATGTTTCCCCCATCAACGACATGAGATAAGGAACAAGTGGTAGATGGTGAAATAGAGTATCAAAGGAGGAGGTAAGGGTGTAAACTGCAGAACAATTATACTCTTGAACATATCGACGACACGACACCAAAATGAGGTAGCATTTTGGATCAGAGGCTTGATGGAGACAACACGGATCAGATGGAATGAGGAAAAATGGCTACTCAGAACCCTGGAAGGCCAACTGACGATGTGTGGATATCCCAACACGACAAGAAGCAAAAGTGTCGATGTTTAAGAATGACTAGCTGCCGCAGGTAACCAATGATGGCTTCCAAATTTTTCCCCACCATTGCTGGCCAGTACCCCAATTATTTTTTAAAACAAGCTTGAAGGGGATAACATATGCTTGTAATATAAGTCCGACCTTTGGTCGAATCCAACCTAGTAAGAGTTTAACGAGCCCTAGGGAGGAGAAGCTTGAGCCTTGTCATGGTGACAAGTCCAATGTTGTCAGGGTTTAACGAGTCTGACATAGGTAAAACTCGAAGTCTTTTTCATATTTAGAGAGTTTGAAAAAGACATGGAAAAGAAAACTCCAGGGGGGTGCTTTTTCACAGATTTGTGTCTCTCAAGCCCAAAAAATTATAAAATAATACTCGAGAGAACCACTTGACCATTGCGACCAAGGAGTACTTTTCACAATTAGTGACCTCGATCCGAAAAGGTAGAAAAGTGATCGAAGGCATGTCGTTTCGTAACTAATATCGAACTTGAAACGACAAAAGTCCGACAATCTTTTCACGTTTATACGGTCAGAAAAGAGCTCAAAGTGGACTGCCTTTTATTCCATTTAACAAGTCAAACAGGAAAACTCGACAATCTTTTCGTCTTTGAACAGTCAGAAAAGAGCTGAAAGCAGACCTCCATTTTTATTCTCTTTAACGAGTCAAAAAGGGAAAAATACTTGGCAATCTTTTCAGCTTTTACGAGTCAGAAAAGAGCTTAAAGGAGGCTCGTCCTAGAGGAACGCGTGGTATAAAGGGTAGCAACTGGCTTTGACAATGGTGGAACTGCCCAAAACATGTAATGGTCAAGAGGTTGGCTAATAAAACCACTCATTGCTGCGGTTCCTCAGGAAAGGAAAAACAACCAAGTGAAAGCATATGATCGGCCAAAGAGATGGTGGCAATGGAATGAAACAACCAAGGCTCATCTAGTAGAATTTAGCGGATAAAAATGACAATCACGAGATGTAAATCATGATATGGGTTCATTTTTTACACAAGCTTGAACCATGGAGAACTATGCTTGGATTCGGTTTCATGTTTACACAAGCTTGAAACGAAAAACTATGCTTGTTATAAGTTCACATGCCCTCAACATAATGACGCAAATCGAGGTACATGCCCCCCAAGCTTCATTGCATCCAACAGAGTGGATGGAATGAAGGTTCACTTTCGAGATCTTGGAAAGAAACGACTTGGATTTTACAAGATCTTAAGCAAAGACTCGATTTGGAAAGGGAGTTGTTTCACTTTTGAATGAGGTTGACACAGTAAAAGAACTATCCTCATAACCCTTGTTTCATTTTTTAACGAGCTTGACACAATATTGGGAACTATGCTCGTCACTCCTTGTTTCATTTTTTAATGAGCTTGACACAAAAACAAACTATCCTCGTCCTTGATTCATTTTTTAACGAGGTCGACACAAGAAAAGAACTATCCTCGGGACTCCTTGTTTCATTTTTTTAATGAGCTTGACACAAGACAAGGAACTATACTCCATGATCCTTGTTTCATTTTTTTAATGAGGTTGACACAAGATCAAACTATCCTCAGGCCCTTGCTTCATTTTTTAACGAGGTTGACACAAGATCAAACTATCCTCGGGCCTCCTTGTTTCATTTTTTAACAAGCTTGACACAAGATTAGGAACTATGCTCCATGATCCTTTTCATGGGCCATATGATAACATGGCTCCCAAGAGATCTTCGCGGGATGGAAGAAACACACTTTGGGAGAAATACATGTCATGAGGAACCAATGATAGATCGGGATCCAATGCCCCTAGTACATGATGTACGAGACCATATGCATTATCGTTAGCAGATTTGGAGACGGAATGGGTAGCCACATAATTGACGTGCGGATGGGAAGGTACTATTTGCGAGCAAGAACTGATAGGGGATGATGGTTGCACAGGAGGCACCAGGGGACTAAAGAACGATAATTGATCAATGGTCACCATTCTTCCATCATGCGGAAAACAAAGCACATGAAAAAGTGAAGAAACAAGAGCCCCCATGGCATAAATATAATCACGGCCAAGGAGAAGACTGAAATATAAAGCACCTTGGATAACCATCACATCGATATAGACGGTTTTGCCTCCCAAAGTAACAAGGAACTTCGGAAGGATCCCTAAAGGTTGGTTGGTTCCTCCATCAAAGGCCAACAGATTCTGCGTGATCGACACAAGCTGTGGGGAGCCCAAAGCTTGCCAAGTAGGGAAAGGCATGAGGCTAACCGAAACACCTTCATCCAAGACAGTGCCAGGTACTGCCTTATCATAGGCATGTACTGTAATCTGGAAAGGCGTGTAGGATGGAAGGCGGAAAGCAATCAAGTGACTCCAGTCAAAGGAAACGACCGAACTACTTGGTGGGGGAATTATATGATTGCCCCCATGCTCTACAGGAACCGAAGAAGGACCCTCTGAATCAGCGGGGATAGGAGGGTCGTTCTCAGACTCAGGAGAATCTGACGAGATGAGAAGAACATGAGCATAATGATCATGATTCTCTTCCGGAACAGATTGATCAACGGGTAGAGAATCCAAGTCGACACTCTTTTCGACCAATGGTTGGTTAGGAATGGGCTGAGCACACCCAGGTTCGGGAAGAGAAGGGTGGACAAGAGAAGAAACTAAGTTAATCGTGTTGTCAACCAGGAGAGGGTCTGAAGAGAGCCTATGATAACCAACGGGAAGTCGGGGTGAAGAAGTTGTAAGACTTTCCAAAACGGCGGAAACTTTATCCATGAGCAGACAAAGGTGAAGGGGATGGTTGCCTTCACATAGTCTACAGGGGAATCGAATCTTCCCTTCCTTCTTACCGCTGCCAGTTGATAGGGTAGCCTCATCATGAGCTTCAAAGGATGACGAGGGATGATCCAGATCGTGAGACCATACTTCTAAGATCCTAGGGATGCCAGGACAATCACAAAGAAGATGGTCGTCGTTGCACAACTTACAAGGAAACTTAACCTTCCGCAGAGGAACAGGGGGTGTTCTGACCTGAGATGTACTCGGGGAAATAGTTGCACTGGTGGCCTCATGCTTATCGGAATTCCTTTTCTTCTTCATCTTCATCTTCTTCTTCTTAGTCTCCTGGTTACTAGATGTGGAACTTTCACCATGCGAAGTAGGAGATGAAGACAAAGAAACAGGGGAAGAAAGTGCAGGATGAACCTTGGAATCATCATGTCTTGATTCAAACGAAGGAGACGGCGAAATAGGGGTCATGACGCTCGGGACCACTGAGGTTGAAAACAACCAAATGGGCAAATCGATGGTTAACCCAGGCAAAGACAATGTTGCCATATACGGAGCACCAACATTTCCAAAAGGCGGAAACAGACCAGGATTTCCATCTGGGGGAAGACCTTGGCTGGTGGACTCGGGGAATGTTGCCATCGGGAACGAGCCTGAAAAACACTCTTATCACAACCAAGAACTTGAACTGTTACTAGAAATATTTCGTGGGCAGTAAATTTTATGACGCATGAACAAAACTTGACCTTTTCATGTTTCAAGAGTAGAGAACAGGACGAAAAAGTGACTCTATCTCTTTCAAGGTTTAATGAGCCTGAAAGGACAAGTGCTCAAATGGACCTTTTCTTTTAAGGAGTCGAAAAGGAATGAAAGTGACTACTCTGGAGAACTAGGCAAAAGGTTTACCAAACAACCTGTAAAACTACATATACACCTTGGCGATGAAATGAAAAGCAAGGACTTTCCGTACGACAGTCAATCTTCCCGAACGCTATGTTCGGTGCATTACGATTTGCAAGGCGGCAAACAAGACTTCCTAAGGATATAGGATGATAACCTAGTGGGGTCTCCCAACATATACTCGACGGTACTAGGAGTGCAAGTCTGTGCTAGCAATTATTGAGTCATAGAAGGAGGAATCACCCAACCTTAAATGAAAGCAATAGTGACTAGGTTTAACAACGTCAGAGCACGTCTCTAGCCTAGACCTCTGAATAATGTGCGTTATGTTCCAATGTGTTGTTAGGTTTGTTCAGTTCATTTTAGAGTTGATCTTGAATTATGATTCAATTTCCAGGCCTTACCATATGCATATCAAAACCTAGGATGCAACTAGAATGAATAAAGCATCTTTCACTTCGATGAACTCCTACTTACAGAAGGGTAGAGAGATCATTTCCAAACCAAGACAAAACCAAGATCAACAAATGCAGTCACTCAAGAGACACAATGTATAAACACATCAATCCCTATAGTGCATTGATACTACTAATGAGAGATTTAAAACTTGCCTTCTAATTTTTCAAACATGAAAACTTGGAATGCAAAATGTACTTTCACTTTCACATACTAATGAATGCAATCTTTTGATTTTGATAGCTTTGAATTCTAAAGAAACAAACAAGCAAGCATGAAACCGATTGATCCAAACAATTGTAATCTATGTCTGGTAGTGAAATAATTGAATCAATATGGAAATTGGTTCAATAAATAACATTAAACATCAATCAGCAAGAACAAGCGATGAAAAAACCTCAAGCAAACCACCAGGAGGGTTGCGGATGAATCTTTTGGACAGGCTAGTAACCAAGCCAAATAATTCAAAACTTGAAAAACTATGTCACAAAGCCCAAAAAATACAACACTCACTTCAATGAAACTGAAAAGTAAGCACCTTAACTAAAAGAAATTAAAACGAACTAAGGGATAAGAGAAAGACAACAAGGGGTTAACCAGACTGATGAATTCAGGAGGCAGAATTGAAATAAAAAAATTCTATAGGAATCGTCACGGGCATAACACAAGAAACTAGTGCCGATTAGTCACTAGCCGTAGCAAAAGAGCGACGTTGTCGTGAAAGTACACATCTTTCATGCGATGGGCTGATTTCAGGAATCGTCGTGACTGTGTGACAGGATTTAGCGACGCACAAACTTCCAAGGCAGAGACAACACGACGTCGGCGCGACTGTTTAGCTTTTTCTAGTGACGAACTTAAAAACAATGAAAGGTAAATGAAAACTCCTAAACAAAGACCAGAGTATCCTTACAGGCAATAAAGGGATTTCCCAGATTGACCCAGGTAACCCAAAAGACTGATGGTTTAACCCCAAAATTCAAGAGACACCAATCAAAACCAAACAAAAGCAAACAGGAGAAAAAACATACAAAGGACTCCCTAGCGGAGTCGCCAACTTGTGATGCAGGAAAGTGTTCCCTCTACGGACAGAGGCAAACCCTCTAGCCCTAGAGTGGGTCTAGTCACAGCAAAGACAGATCAACAATTGATTTCCTTAAACAGTCATCGTTGTAGGCCTACCTCAAACCAGTGGTCGATGAAGTTCTGTTGCATTGCTCTAGCTTTTGCTTTCTTCTCCTCAATGAGTGATTAACCTGAAACAATACAAAGGAAAAGCAACAAAGTACGTAACCGAGAAACAACAATGATTTATTTATTCATAAAGTCAAGAAGTCATGAGTTATCAAGTAAATTACATACAAGACATAGGAAAACATCATTGATTGTATTAATAATGAATTAAGAGCAAGCTTACAACCAAGTCTTGATGTCACAAGCCTTCTTAGAGGGTCCAACTAGTATGTTTCTCAAGCATTCACTCTTCAAGGATGAATCTCCCAACATACAATGTCTCTCTCTCACTCACAAGCTTTAACACAAAGTTAAGGGCACTCCACAACCTTCCACAAGCTATCAATAATCCCACATTCGTCACACCCACACCAGCTATCTATCAAACTCAAAAGCACTAACAACATTGCCCAACCAAAGGAACTACCAAAAATAAGGAACTACCAGATCATAGCAAAGGTGAGTGCTTTAATAGGAGAAGGAGTCTCCATGAAATGTGGAAGGAGGAACTCATCCTCAAGGAAGGTAGCACAAATGACGTAACCACCATACCAGAAGGGGAAGGGTGACCCAAACTATGCCAATAGCTACGTCTGGAGACATCCAGAAGGCCGACTATTGAAACGAATTTGCCCAATCTGGATCGTTGCGGGCCGTAAACTAATTATTCGCGACGACATCGCGAAGAGACGATGCACACAGACTCATCGTCGCAAGACACAACTCATAACCTCGTGCCTGGTCTACTAATCCGATCGTCGTGGGAAACAGATGTACACCTGTGACGGAGTCGCGATGAGACCGTTATGGACATGGGAACGTTGCATATATTAAGGTTTTACTCGCGACGAGGCAGAAACTTAGGGAATGAGGGTAAATTTGCAGCAACAGAGAGCATTTGCTTAATCTTCTTACATCAGTGGGAAGATATGAACATGTTTATTTGACACATGACACAACAGAAGGACTAAGATGAGGACAGTGAAAAATTACTATGTAACAGTTAGATTAAGATTGAATGGAATATATTTTAACTTTGGGAAAATGTACTTCTATTTGGATTAAAGGAATGTATTTTTGTTTGGACTCATGGATTTAACATAAAATCTGAAGAAAATTAGAAATCCAAAAAATGAGATTACCACTTCTAGTTAATAATCAAAGAAGAATTCTAAAAACATTTTCGCATTCCTAGTCACACTCAAGAGTAAAGTTATAAAATAAAATGAATAACGTACAACACAAGTAACAACATGAAAAAACCTCATCTTTGAAGGCTATGTAACAAAGTGAGAAAGGTTGTTCTACTGAAGTTTTCCCTGGAATACATGCACCCTCAAGCTACAAAGTCTTTGTGTCATGTGCCTTTATTGAGTAGTTCTTTTTGCCAAATTAGAGAGGAAAATTGTCAAGGGTTTTGATATTTGTGGCGAAAATTAGGGTTTACTTTGATTTAGCTAAATTTGGTGTAGTACTTCACACATAGTTATGATTTTTAGCTTCTAAACTTTTGTTGCAATGAAAGTCTCATCTTAGAGAAGAGTAACATTGGAAAAACCATGGGTTGTCAAAACCTTGAGGTCAAAAATCGACAATCATAAATTGATTATTTTACCTCAATTTTATTTCTATTATTCTTTTAAAATTATTTTAATGTAATTTGGCCAAGTCAAAATGTTTACATAACATACCATAACAATATCTCTTCCATACTAGGCTGGAGAGCGCCTCTCGAGGCAATTATAGGAAATGAATCATGTGATAGATTTCCTTATTTGATTTCATGACATTGTATATTGATTAAATTATCTGTAATAGTGATTATAACTTATTTTGTAGAAGACTGAAAAGTTATTTATTTTTTGCAAGAGATTTGGAGGCCCATGAGATTAGTGTGGTTGAATCCTTATTTCCATAAATTGTTTGCACTTTCATTGCTTTGATTTCATCCATTCCTTTTTATTTTTTCTTTTTCATGTTGAGCAAGATCATAAACATTTGTTGATGTCTTGATATGATTACAATTAAACATTTATTAATTCACAAATTGTATAGATCTCCAAAACCTTATCCAGATTTTTTTATTCTAATGTAGAAAAATGGTGGATGCACATAATTTGATAAACTAATATTGTTATTATGTTAGGTCAAGATGCTCTTTATGTCTTACATTTTCTCCATCTCCAACCAAGATTTTCTCCAAAGACCATTGGGTTGTTACTAAGAAAAAGATCAGGTTCTTCTTGATCTTGCTAACATTAACCTCCTAATAATCTTTTTTTAGGGTGGTTTACGGATATTGAATGGCCGCTATATCCACGAGAAAATCTTGGTATATCAACTCGAAGGGATCTACTCGTCAGCCAAACTAGCAAGGCCTAACTCGAATGGCGTCGAGGAGATTTGACCTTGTGACCACCTGATAAGCAAGTTACTTAGCAACAAGAACTCGACCAACTAAGCTATCCCTTGAGGCTTGACCTCCAATAATCATAATCAGGACAACAATATTTTATTTTTCTTTGCTCATAATAATGATGACAAGGATCCATTAAACCATTGATTTCTTTCTGATCTGATAATACTAGCTAATCTAGATGTAGTCTACATATAAGTTGACTAAAATATGCCACAACAAATTGTGATGTTATCAAAATGGAGTTAAATGACCATATATTTATTTGACATTCTATCTAAGCATTATACATTTTTGTTTATCAATTTAATCACATTAGTTAAGAATGGTAAGAATGGTCGCTTCTTATTGTCTTTCAAAATCTATGTGCACATTGAACTTCAAAAGCCTACCTATCCACAAAAAATTCTTAGACTTTTGAAGGTTTTAACATAAAATTCATTACGAGAGTTCCAAGGATGACCATCACCATCGTTGTGAATATTGGTTGGACAAGTAAGGTTATATTTCCCTTGGGTTGCTCCTTAATGTTTTTCAAAGTCTATGTGCATAGTGAACTTCAAAAGCCTACCTATCCACAAGAAATTCTTAGACTTTTGAAGTTTTTAACATAAAATTTATTAAGAGAGTTTCAAGGATGACCATCACCCATTCCTGTGAATATTGGTTGCTCTGGATATTAGTTGGACAAGCAGGGTTATATTTCCCTTGGGTCTTTTCCTCCATGTTTTCTTCTTGTGGGTTACTCTACGCATTCAAAATGAAAAGTAAGGAATGAAATGAAAATGAAATGATATTTTAACGACCACGGCACTAAAAATAGAGTATGGGACCACCGGTTCCCTACTTTTCGCCTTTTGGAATTCAATCTTTTTCTTATTCAAATTGATGATGAGCTGACCCAACCTTCCAACAATCCCCTCGCTAAAAAGACAATGCCAAGAAACTGATGCTAACATATTCCCATAACTTTCTCTGATCTCTTTTAATGCATCACATTCCAAAATAAAATGTTTTTTTTTTTTTTTGATTCCACTGCCCCAAACGTGCAAAATGTACACACTCGTTCTTCCCAAGCTTCTTTAGGCCTTTTCCACCATCTTGTTTCACACCGAAGTTGATGTCAGTTGGTTCTTACTTGAGCAATAAGGATCTTTTCCCTCCATAAAATGTTAGCTCCAATGAACTCTTTTTGTTGTATATCACACATAGGGTTGAATTCCTCAATGTAGTACTTCTTCTTTCTGCCCAACACTTTTCCCCATACCCATTTACAAAACTTCTCCATAACAAATTCTTTAGCTCCTTGCTATTTGTGGGACAAGCATTGAGGTAGATATTCCATTTTGGATCCATGTGTGGTTTTGTCTCATCCATGTTTTCTTTCTTTCACTCACGCCTTCATTGAAGATAACATTAGGCCATCTACCTGCTCCCATTTACTCAATTCTTTTTAGATATCTTATGAGCCGCACAATAGGAATTGTTTTGATGGGAGTTACTCCTATTTCACTTAACATTATCTTATAAAGTACCAAACTTTTTATTTTGAACTTGCTCATGATCAAGCATTTTTGGATTTTCTCATTTTCTTTCCATTTTGAGGCGGGGGTGCTGCTATCCCACAATTCACACCCATATAGCATCATTGGACAAACTAGGAGTCCAAAAAGTACTTTAATGGTTTTCCAATCCCATAACTTTGCCTCTCTACATTTGTTTTGAAGAGCATATAATGCTTTCCACCCTCCTAAAATTCTCTTCTTTCTGCAGTCCTCCCAATTATGTTTGTTGTTGAAGTCAATCCTGAGGTACTTGTACTCATTTACTTCTTCAATAATGTTGCCTTCAAAGAAGAACATATGTTGGCTCTGCTTCTTTTTATTAGAAAAAATCATTATTTTCGTCTTGCTAGTATTGACTTGCATCCCCATTATATAAAAATGCTCAAGGGCATATAGGCGCGTCTACAATCCATGGGCTGATTTAGAAATCAATACAAAATTATCACAAACTCCCCCAACCGAACACCATCTCCACCTTGCAGATTTAGCCACTCTTCTAGTTTATCAATATATAAACTAAAAAGAGTAGGGGATAGAGGGCAACCTTGCTTGAATCTTGTAGGAATTTACAGGGTAAGTTCCTCAGACAGAACACCAGAAGGACACCGCTCACAAACAGATCACAGATCAA
>APFE030527190.1:26320-96204 GCA_000404065.3 Pinus taeda
CTTGATGATCATTTGATATTTATGGATCCAGTTTGAAAATTTATGAAAGTGGTCCTTGAAAGAAAAGAAGTAGGGGGTTGTAGCTCCCTTCCAGGAGAGACTGGAAAACGAGAGAGAGTTGTAGCTCTCTGCAGGTTGCAACCTGCGTACTGTAAAGGACTGCACCAGTACAAAACCATTGTAAAAGGAGTTTCTAATTTGAAAGAAGATAGAGACATATTGCAGCAGGTGGTTTTCACCCACATTGGGTTTTCACCTTACATCTTGTGTTCTTTGGTGTGACTATCTGTTTTCTTTGTTCATGCTCATTATTTTATGGTACTGACATGCAAAACTAAAAGATTTATTAAAAGAATTAGATAATACTGATTCACCCTCCCTCTCAGTATTATTTCCAACAAAGGACCATAATGACTTATCATTATGTGATCTGATAATGGATGGGCTAGATATGATCACTAACACATGTTTTATCCTCTATGTGTGATTATGTCTGAAGTCTGGAAGTGCAACAAAGTGTTTGCAGATCCATACGCTAATTTTCTTCAGGGAAGTTGCGTATACACATAGGTTGGCTTCTACTAAATAGTCTATACACTCAGAAGCAAGCTTTTAAGGTTACAACTAGTTCTGAATGATAATGTAGTTCTCTGAATTTAGATCTTTGTACTGGTTACGGTGATCTGTCCAGTACAGTTGATTGATTGAAGTTGATTAAAATAATGGATTATTTAGTTGGGTCAGTGATTGATTAAGTTTTATTGATTCAGAAAGTGATGTTTGTGTTTCAATGATTGAATGATGCAGATATAGTTGATGGTTGTATTGCAGTGGTGGTTGATTTGAGCTTCAATTTTGTTTATGGGTCTAGTATGAAAATTGGGTGAAACGTGGCCTGCCAAGTGTGATGTTGTGTTCCAAGACTATCCAGTATGAAAATTTATGAAACATGGTCCCTGGAAGAAGAGAGAATGTTGTAGCCTTCTGTAGGTTGGCACCTATGTACTAATAAAAATATAAGCTAGTACAAGAGCTAGGGGGTTGTAGCTCCCTTCCAATAGAAGTTGGGGAACAAGAGAAGGTTGTAACCTTCTACAGGTAGAAGCTTACGTACTGCTATGAGTCTGTACCAGTACAATGTTGTAAATAGATTTTATTATTATTAAAATAAGACAGAAACAACAGCAGCATGTGTTTTTCACCCAGATTGGGTTTCCACCTTAAATCTTGGTGTTCATGTGTGTTTCTTATGTGTGATGGTTCATTCTGTTATTAATTGCATATGGTTACTATTTAATGCTTAATAAAGTACTGATGCGTAGGTTAAAGACCAACATATGATGAATTAACTGAATCATTAGTTCGCTAGATATGTGCTTGTTTCCTTAAGCACAATTGCGTGTACATGCGGGCTACCCACATGGAAGTAGCATATATAAATTGAGTATGAAAAAAAAGATTATTGACCTAAATAATATTGATTCACCCCCCCCTCTCAGTATTATTTCCAACAATTGGTATGAGAGTAGATCCTTTGATAGAAGCTTGATCACTTGAAGGAGATCCATAGAATAATGGGAAAGAAGCTAAAGAAGAAAGTGCCTCATAAGAAGAAGACATCTCAAAGGAAATATGACAATGGGAGAATCAATTGGGGATTATGTGGAAGCAACTCTTCAGATTCAAAATCACCTTAGAATGAAGATGAACAAGAAAAAGAACTATCAGGTATGAATTTGTTATCCTTTGGTGATACATTTCTCCATCCATTTGAAGATGGTGAAAGTGATAGTGAAACAATTGAATTATCTCTTATGGGTGAGAAAGAGAGATATCAAATAGAGGCGGAATTTAAAAGGCTTACAAACATAATTAGAGATCAACAAGATCTATTGGAAAAAAGGGAATGTTCCTTCAAAGATGAAGCTAACAACCTAAAAGCTCAACTAGAGGAAGGAAACAAGGAAAAGGAAGATCAATGTCAAAAGATGTAGGATGAAATAACAACATTAAGAAATGAAGTAAATAAAAGGAGCACAACAATCAAGAAACAAAAATATAGATCCAGTTACTATGAAAGTCTTGAAGATAAGATCCTCTCTCTAAAAGAAGATCTTGAAAAATCAAACAAGCAGAATGAAGAATTACTCCAAGCTCTTGAAGAATAAGAAAATGAAGTTCTCAAATTAAGGCAAAAAGTGGAAGAAGGAAGAAAAGATGAAGAAATCATGAAGAAGCAGTATCTTGAAAAGGAAGAGCAATATCAGGCTGAGGTAAATATACTAAAAGGTAAATTAGAAGAAAAGGATAAGCTTTTACGATTTCAAGATAGTATTAATATTTTGGATGATATTCTTAGCTGTCAAAGGTCTACTGTCATCAAATCTGGTCTTGGTTTCCATGAATCTGTTGAAGGTGAATCTAGCAAACAAGGTAATGTAAGGAACTCTAATGTGAAACCTGAAAAGCTCAACAAGGAAATGAAAGGTCAATCCCATAAACGAGCAAGGAAAGAAATTCTTCAAAGAAAATCTTTTACTTCTATCTATGGAAGTGATAGTGGATTATTTCCTCAAATGAATAATATTGAATGTTTTATATGTCATAATCTTGGACATGTTGCAGCAAGATGTGGAAGTAGAATGGTTTAAGACCATCACATAGAAAAATCATTAGCTTCCAGGTACTTTAACGGATATTGTTTTTCTTGCAATATGTTTGGTCACAAAGCCATTGACTGCTATAGAAGAAATATGAAACATGTAAGATGTTATGCATGTAACAAGTTTGGACATATAGAAAAGGAATGGAGGAAAAAATTTTGGGCACCATACCAAAAGGAGAAAATATCATCACACTTGAAGATATGGAAGAAGAAGGAAGTAGAGTCCGAAATATGTGGCATGGCACAGTGTATAGACATAACAGATTCAGGGGGAGTTGAAAGTGTGAAACTTCAATGTTACAAATCTCATACGCAAGTTTCATGAAGACAAGTCGCATATATAAACGAGTTCAAAGCTGCACATTCGCGTATATGTGGTTTGAGAAAATACAGTGGGACAGACTTAGAAAAACTGATTTGATATAATTCAGACAATTATCAGTTATCTTTTCTGTTGTGATGATAGATGACTACAATATGTGGATGTTATTTAGAATTTCTTTTGATCCTCACAAGTTGTTGATAACTTGATGTATATTTGATTGATGATGATTCCTTGATACTTCTTACTAATATATGCAATGATCAGATCTGACAGTGAATAGGTGGAACATGTTCAGAAGGAGAACATGCTATGCTTCTAATAAATCGTTGTTGGCATTATGTTTAGAAGTATTTGGTACCTAATCAATGATGATGATGCTTATATGGCTAATGTTACATCCTACTATTTACATTTATGAGGTGCCCATGATAAAATCTCAGATGATTCTTGTAGTAACATAGTTGGTATTTAGATAAGATTTATGGATGATTATGGATGAATCTTTGATGATGCATATAGTACATATATGTTTCTTACATGATGATATCCATAAGGACAAAGAGAAATACAAAGCTTGAGTACACAACTTCATTACTTGATGATGAGCCACTCATTTCCTTTATGCTACTGTCATCATGCCTTCAGAGATGCATAAAGTTCATATGGTGTATGATAGTTGTTGATGACTGTCATGGTCTTGTTTAGATATTTGGTCTTTGTCATGTATATCATTCTATGTAAAGGTCATATCAAGACCCATGATGTATTAAATTGTCTCTGTCTATTGTAGTTTTTTTATGAGTCCCTTTTGGTCATATGATGTAATTTGTACCCTCACTATGCATGGGAAGGATGATGTAATATTTCAGTCATGTATAAACAATTTGTCTATCCCCACATGGTTGGGAGGATTAGTAAAATTTGGTATATCTCCACTTGGTTGGGAGATTGATGCATGTATGAGTCATTGGTGATGGAAAGGTCAATCTCACATATTTGAGTTATAGAGTCATGCTTTTTTTCTCGAAAGTATTTGTAGACTCTACATGTGCTCAGGGGGGCATGGATGATACAATACATCTCAACATGAACAAAGAGGGAGTTCAATCAGAGAATTCGGCATGCACTCAGGGACCCTTTGCCCTTGATGTCAAAGGGGGAGAGTGACTTGGTGTTGTTGTTGTTGCCATCAAGTCCAAAGGGGGAGATTGTTGGCATTACGATGCATGTGTTGTGCTTGATGGCAACCCACCTATAGCAAAACAACTCACTTATATATGGTAACTAGATGAATCTACATAAGAGATATCAAATGTGACAAAATAGATGGTAGTTGTGTTAACAGATGTGATGTAGGGCAGTTCAAAGGAATCAATTCAGAAGTAATGTACAATGGAAACTCACTAAGATGACAGTTCACAGTGCAACAAGTTAACAACAAATAATTGTTGCCATCAAGTCCAAAAGGGGAGATTGTTGGCATTATGATATAGGTGTTGTCCTTGATGGAAACTAAATCAGATGAAAGATCAAAGTACTGCAGGTTAACAACAAAGAATTAGTTCAGGCTCCATAGAATGAAGAAAGAAAGGTATACACAGGTCCACCTTGACTAATCTGCGTATACACGTAGGTTCATTGAACAAAAGGAGCATATACATACACATGCAATTTCATAGAAGGAAAAGTGCATATATCTTGGGAAAACAAGTTTTTGGTTCCAAGGTATCTGACCCAAGGTATTTGGTTCGTGGCATTGATCCGAGGTATTTAGTCCAAGGTATTGGTCCTAAGTGGTTTTGGTCCATGGTATTGAGAAAGGCCTAAAACTATATAAGGAGGAGAAGATCATTAGGCCAGGACAAGCAAGTATTAAATATCTAATGAAGGGTGAGATCATGTATGCAGGTTATGGGTTTTTGATCCAAACTAAGGATGCACCTATAAGGTTGATGAATGTTGATGAACCAGGATCATGAAGGCTTAGAGGTATTAGCATTATGTGGTTTGATCTTGAACATTCTAGATTTGAATACTAACACATATTTTTATTATGTAAATGTGATGATCTGAGTATGGATGAAGTCTGAAATAGTTGTGATGCTTTAAGTTAGCATTTCCAGATATGTACGTAGGTTGGCTTTGGAAAAACAACATATACGCGCTGGTTCAACATACAAAAGTAGCATATACATCACAAAATGGAATTTACAGATCTGTACACTGGTTCCCCTTGGTAAAAGGCCGTATACATGTTGTTTCGGCTTATGGATGTAGCGTATATCTTCTAAAGTATGATCTATAAGGGTTTTGTTTGCTGTTGTAGTGTTTAGGGTTTTGCATTGTGTTCATGTGACTATTTTCTGGTGACAATAGTCTACATATTCGGATTGGTTGATTATGAGTAGCTTCAGTTTTGATGGATGAAATATAATGATGGATCAGGATCATAATGACTTATCATTATGTGATCTAATAATGGATGGGCTAGATATGATCACTAACACATTTTTTATCCTCTATGTGTGATTATGTCTGAAGTCTGGAAGTGCAACAAAGTGTTTGCAGATCTATACACTGGTTTGCTTTAGGGAAGCTACGTATACACATAGGTTGGCTTCTGCCAAATAGCGTGTACACTCAAAAGCATGGTTTTAAGGTTACAACTAATTCTAAATGATAATGTAGTGATATGAATACAGATCTATGTATTGGTTACAATGATCTATCTATTGCAGTTGATTGATTGAAGTTGATTAAAAGAGTGGATGATTCAGTTGGGTCAGTGATTGATTAAGTTTTATTGATTCAAAAAGAGATGTTTGAGTTTCAACGATTGAATGACGTAGATATAGTTGATGGTTTTATTACAGTGGTGATTGATTTTAGCTTCAATGTTGTTGATGGGTCTAGTATGAAAATTGGATGAAATGTGGCCTACAAAGTGTGATGTTGTGTTCCAAGAGTATCCAGTATGAAAATTTATGAGATGTGGTCCCTGGAAAAAATGAGAAGGTTGTAGCCTTCTGTAGGCCAACACCTACGTACTAGTAAACACATAAGCTAGTATAAGAGCTAGGGGGTTGTAGCTCCCTTCCAGTAGAAGCTGGAGAACGAGAGAATGTTGTAGTCTTCTGCAAGTAGAAGCCTGCATACCGGTATGAGTTTGCACCAGTACAATGTTGTAAATGGATTTTCTTATTATTAAAAGAAGATATAAATGACAGTAGCAGGTGGTTTTCACCCACATTGGGTTTCCACCTTAAATCTTGGTGTTCATATGTGTTGCTTATGTGTGATGGTTCATTCTATTATTAACTGCATAAGGTTACTGTTTAATGTTTAATAAAGTACTGATGCATATATTAGAGACCAACATATGATGAATTAAATTAATCATTAGATTGTTGGATATACTCTTGTTTCCTCAAGCACAATTGCGTGTACATGTGGGTTACCCACATGGAAGTAGTGTATATGAATTGAGTATGAAAATAAAAAGCTTATTGACCTGAATAATATTGATTCACCCCCCTCTCAGTATTATTTCCAACACTTCCTGGCTGAGTCACCACTTTTTCGGACCTAAGCTGGATTTCCAGCAGTGACATAGGAAATTCCTATAACATATGAACAAAAATTTCCTACAGCACCTGTGGTGTAATAGATTAGGTAGGATGAGTGGCATAAGTGACCAATCCAATGTTGTGAGTGGATTGGATGGTTTTATTCTTGGGCTTAGACACTCGCTGGGTAGGAAGTTGCGTAGGATGAGGTTGACTTGGTGGGGTAGGCAATGGACATTGTTGCTGTTGAGGTTGAATCATTTGTTGTTGTGTGGGTTGCAGTGAATAAAAGTTTTGGGAAGGAAAATTTTGAGTGGTAGGGTAAGAAAAGTTCCCCTTCTAAGGCTTTTACGGACACCAAGGATTCTAGGGCATTGGAATATTCCACATCTGATTTTGAGTATAAGGAACTTGATAATGCGACTGAGCAATACCTGCAGCACATGGTATCCATGGTCTTTGAGGTGCCATTGCATAGAGTGCATTGACAACTCCTTGATCTACTAGATATGCTACTTTAATTTTAGGAAGTGAAGGACATTGATGAGTGGAATGCTCTGCTTCATAGATTCAGTATACCTCTATACTATCTACACGACATTCCCTCAAGGCATGCTTCTTCCTACATTTCGAATAGAACATGGCCGGGGATTTCTCCAGTTCCTCCTATTTTTCCTGTTTCTTCTTAACCTACAAAACACCCAATTGAGAAGAAAATGTACTAAGAATATCAGTTTTGAAATTTTCAAATAAATTATCCATTTCAGCTATGGTTACTCCATCTTTAGCAACTGACTTTACAAGCTTGGAAGATGTATCTCTTATTGCTCCTTCAACTTTAGAATTTCTTCTTGAATATCACTAATATATTTCACATACCCAGTGTCACATGATTCATCGAAACTAAAAGTTGAGGTCCAAAATTCGGTGAATTTCAAAAGAAATATTAAAATTAGTTTAGGTTTGAGAAGGTTGTATATGATCACCATATACTACGCCACTCCCTGACCCCTATATATAAATATGCCTTGCGCTGCCAAGATTCCTGACCAAACTCCATAAGCTAACTGCTTCGTGGAGTTCGATTAGGCCCCTACACACTGAAAATCCCACTAATTATAAAAAGATAAACGGAAAGTAAAGTGGGCATTACGTCATGCATGAGGGCAACCTGCAATCTTTTTTCCGTCACCGCCCGCCATTTATACAAAGACACTACACTTCATCAAAATCGATAGGAAAATCTAATAGTTTTTAGGTGTGATTTTTAGAGAGTATTTTGGTTTATTTTTTATTTACATTGTAGAGAATTTAGGCTATTGAAATCACAATGTTTCATAGTCTAAGTGCTTGAGAGGTTTTGACAATTTTTCTGATTTATATTTTATCTAATTTTTAAAGAATTTAAATTTTTGAAATGACAATTCTTCACAATTAAAATGCCCTGAAAATTAGTTACTACCTTTTCTTCAAAGTCCCGATTTGGTAGACTTAGTTGAAATGTTAAAATGAGGTTATAGGGATAAGATTATACGCAACGTTAAATTTATAATTTATAAGTAATAATGCTATGAATAGTTCAAATATTACCATATCATAATTATAAAATTACTATGTGCAAAGAAAAGTTAGCGTAATTTAAAAATTATATATTTACAAGAATTATTTTTAATATATTTTAAATTATATTACATTAACGAAATTAGGGTATTGTTATTTTAAATATTATAAATTCAAATATCTTATATTTATGGAAAATTATAAATTTATTGATATAATATTTGATAAAAATATAAATATATATTAATTATAAATGAATATAAAAGATTTATGTAATTTTAATTATTATATATATTTTTAATATTATATACATATATATATACATGAACAAACCTCATACGAACCTCATCGAAAAATTCGAACTTGAATTGAATTTAATTGTAATATTCGAATTCGAACCCGAACTATGTGACATTTCACATACCTCGTCATAGCCCAACTTTGATATGTCACCTCATCCCATTAAGCTCAAAATCTCCAAAGATATTGGTCTGACTGCTTTGAGCAAAAATTTTCTTTTAGTATCCTTGCTCAGTTGATTCATTTTCAATTTCTGCAGGCTATACTAAAATATCTCCACCAAGTCCTCAAGGATCTCCCCCTCCTTCTGAGTCATGTCAAAAATATCTTCTTCTCTTAGGTCCCTAATCTTGCAATAATCTTGATATTTCCTTAAGAATACCTTTTTCATTTCCTCCCAAGTTGTAATTGAGTTTCAAGCCAAGCCCATAAACCACCCGAGATCTGCATCCTTTAATGTTATAGGAAACAACTTCAGGTTCTTAGCATTGGAAGAGCAGTCATAGCTCCTGCATAACACATCAAACTTGAATAGAATGCTATCATGATATTCACTAGGAACCCCATGAAAGTTAGGCAATGATGATGGAGAATATTCTTCATCTGAGTAGCTCCACTTGCCTCCCTGATAGTGAATTCGAATGTAACCAGTTCTTCTTCCTTCTCATCGTATCCATCTATGTGACTAGTCTCTTCTTCATGAGCCATTCTGAACCAAAAGGAAATGGGGCCTTTGTAAACTATAGATTCTACAAAATCAATGGTTTGAAATTCTGGTTCTTGAATAGGATTGCCAAGGATTTCCTTTTCAGGCTGACCACTGAGAAAAGATGTTGTTTTCATTGTGACAGCAGATTCAAAATGGGTAGCAACATAATATTTTCTTGCAGAGGTTACTACTGTAGAAGTAGGAATATGTTATGGGCTCTTCGCTTCTCTTCTCTTCTCTTGTTGCCTTATATCTTGCAACTACTTTTTCCTTTCTAGTGTATTAGTAAATGAAGTGGTTCTCACATCACCACAAAAGGCATTTGTAGATGTTTAACCCAGTTATCTACTATGCAAACAAATTAAAAATAAATTACTTACCAAAAAATCAGGACACAGCTTTTGCGAATTTCTAACCTCCTCTGGTGCGTAGGTTTTTCCCTTCTTCTTACCACTTCGGCTCCAGCAGTCCTGAAAATTCCAAACAATGCATGTAATACAAAAAGAAAACACTTCAGTATTATCCCTTTAGCACCTCCCCAACAATGACACCAAAATGTTGTGTCAAATTATAGCCTTATAATTTGATTAACATAAATCATCAACCCAGGGCAGGGAATCTTGTGATATGCTACACAAAATATATACAGGCTTAACATTGTGAGTGCTCATTAATCTAGTGAGTCAATCATGAAAAACTAATGGCTCTTTCTTGCATAAATCACTTAGTAGAAAAGGATATAGATTGGATCAAACATCCCTCTACAAATCTTAGTATTGTTGATGATGATTAGGAAAAGATATATAAATCAACTTACAACAAACTAAAAAATTCACTCAACATTATGAATCAAATCTTGACTAAATGAATTCCATGCATTAATAGGAAACTAGTTCATTTAATCAATTGCTGCTGATATACCATGGTTCATTAGCTATAGGAACAAATTATTATTACATAACAAAAATAAAATTCATAAACACTAAACTACAAGAGTTATGAGCAAAGGGGGGCCTCCCTTACTAACAACCCCTTCAAATTAGAAGAGCTTGCTCACTAAATTAGATAGAACATATAATATTGCATTAATCTGAAAAAGATACACTCGAGTATAATATGATATATAGTCTTAGCTGAAACCAACCCAACAACCCCCTATTATATAAACTAGAACATAGTTTATACATTTACAAAAGCCCATAAATGCCTCAAAGCAAGTGAGACTACTAATATAAGCCATTGGCTAACAGTCTTGTTACAAAATATCAAATTTAGCCATCCTGGGTCTAGTCCATGACCGAAAGCATGGATTAGATGAAATTCATTACATGGCTATAGATTTCCTCCAAATAGGCAACGAGATAAGGTTTATGATTTTGGGCAGTATTGTTGGCAGATCTGAAACAACCAATAGGACAATATTCATATGTAATAAATTCCCCACACAACCCATGTTCCTGTTTGACTTAGATATTCATGGATCATAGCTAACCACTAATGTTGTTGCAGGAAATCCTTCGCTACAAGAATTTTGGAGTGTTTTCATGGAATAGGATCGCACAACTGTCTGCTAGGAAATGTGGGTCTATTTTCAAATAAATAAAAAATCTGCACAAGAACTCTAGATTAGTTGGCATGGTAATTAGATAAAGAATAAGTAGTTGTAAGGAATATTTAAAGTTAAGGTAAAAGACTCTTTTTCATGTTAATTTTCATACCTTTAGCATACGACACCCTTTTGGTGAAGACCTAAGTATTATAACCAAAATAGGCATAATAGGGGTTAAAGATAGTTCAAAATGGGAGAGGAAAAGTATGAAAAAGGGTGTCAAAATTGGGCAAAGCCAATCCCCAACAATGTTTATCATTTTCTTCCTCTTTAACGTCATCATACTCGTGATGAATATACCATGCATCATACCTATCATCCTTATGGCCATTATCTTCTTCAAGTTCACAAAATAACACATCTCTACTAGCGAAATTGATTTATGTGCAAGGAGCAAATAATGTATATGCTTTATACTTGGAATAGTAACCAAATAAAATACACTCTATATATTTTGTATCAATTTTTCTCCTATCTTCTTTCAAAACATGAATTAATTCTTTACTTCCAAATATTCTTAGATGACCTATTGTTGGTTATAACAATAAAGTTCTTCGAAATAAGCCTTATTATCTAAGCTTTTTGTTGCACTTCAAATTTTCAATTAAACAATAGTGTTAACAAATTCAACCTTTAAATAGTTGGTAAGTTTTGTTACCTTTTAACATGCTATATGCACATTCTACCAAGGTTTTGTTCTTCCATTATGCTACTCCATTCTTTTTTTTAGTATATGGTACTATGTATTATTGTAAAATTCCATGGAACTTCTAGTACTTGATGAATTCATTTGAAATATATTCTTCCCCTTGATCTGATCAGATGATCTTGATATATTTTCATGTTTTCTTTTCAACCAAAAGTTTTAATTCCTTAAAATATTTAAATAGTTACTCTTCTTCCTTGTGAAGTACGCCCATGTTTATTTTGTACAATCGTCAATAAATATAAAAACAAATATGCTCCACTTAATGATCTAGTATAGATAAGACCATATACAAATGTATGCACAAGTTCTAGAACATACCTTTCATTTTATCTATATGAATAGGGAACTCTTCCCTATGCATCTTCCCTAATGCACACCCTTTACATGAAGAATATTTGTTTCTAATTATTGGAATCCCTTCTAACATTCCTCATTTTGGAAGTAGTAATAGATGATGATAATTAATATGGTCATACCATTAACGCCAAATAGCTTTTTCTTCCATGGTCACAGATGGCAATGCTTGATGGATTTTGGTCATGACATTCACTTTATATAAATTACAGTTCTAACTCCTATTTCAACAATCCTTAAGTGAACTTGCATATATCTCATGATATAATGTCAATATACAAATTCTACTTTCAAACCCCAAACTATTATAGTGGAAACTAAGATTATATTTTTCTTAGTACGAGGCACATACATCACATTGTCAATTAGTTTTAACACAACCATTAGGTAATTCCACTAATACATCCCCACACCCTTTAATTTTGTATGGAATATAGTAGCCTCGGGTTAAAAGTTCATGTTTTAAAGTTAATAAAAGAAAAATAAGAACAAGATCATGGGACATGTATTCCGAGTTAGATGTTGGGCAAAGTATCCTAGTGGACATCACTTGTTGTTTATTATGTCTAAGGGGAAATTGGCAAAGGCACTAGAAAATTCTTTAAAAAGGAATTATTGACATTTTATTTATGAAATAGAGGAAATTAGGAGAAAAGGAAGTTGAAAGATCACAGGTTTGATGTGAGGAGGAAATTGAAGGAAAATAGAGGTAAAAATGAAGAAATTAGAGGAAACAGTAATAAAAAGGCATCGGAGCATGAGTTTGGGGCCTATTGTCAGCTAAGTTTTGGAATTGGCTTTGGAGAGGAGAACAACACGAAGAGGAGAAAACAAGAAAACGAGAAAAAGAAGGACAATGAAAGCAAAGGAAGACAAAGAAAAGGAGGGATCAAGGAAGGAAGTGTTGGATCAAGTAGCTTCGCCATAAATACTTACAAGTAACAGGTTACATGTATGATTTCCTAGTTGGTTTTGGCATACATGGTACACGCATCTATGTATTTGGTTCATTTGTTTTCATTAGCATGGGTTTTGTCGGGTTTGACAGTGGTTTTAGCCTTACCTTGCCATTTTCGGATAACCATGGTGTGATAGGATTCACTCTTTTTAAGCTTTGGATTGCGGAAGGTTTTAGATTTAGGTGAGATGGTATCATGAAAATCCAAAGGATTTGCGGTGGATATGGTTTTATTTGAGAATTCCTTAATAGGTGGACAGAGAGAGGAAAATTCCTCATGGGATGGTGAAGGAATTCTGGGGCATCCAAGCTTGGTTTGGTTTTGTGATCTCAGAACAGGTTGAGTGAGATTATGGTAGTGTGAAGGCGGAGGTGGTTTAACCTCTGGTTTACCTTAGTTTCTCATGGATTGATTTATCCCATGAGTTCCCACATTCATGCTTGGAATATGGCACAGGGGTGATTGGCTAGAGGAAATATTTGGTTTAGCCCCAATCTATGGTCAGGTGTTACATGGAAGTCCCTGAATTGGTTGGTTTTTTAATATGTTAATAAGAGATAAGTTCCTATTGTTTTTAGTGAGTAAATATACTTATTATGATGTGGATTTTATGGTTGTTCTATCATTGTTATTAATCTCATTATATGTTGGTTATAAGCATGATTTTTTGATAGGCTCAAGTTATGGCTCCTATCATGTTCTGATTAGTAAAGGAATGATTATAAATTGAATGAATTAATAGATGTTATTGTAGCTATTTTAAGAGGGCATTAGATCTTGTTGATGATTCTCGTATAACTTTCATATCTATTTGTTCAGATAGGCATTCATGACCTCTATATTTCATGTTGACCATATGCTTGACAGAATGATTGTCATGGTTAGACCTGGTTAGGTTATGTCAATGTCTAATTTTTCTGTTAAATGATTTTTTCTTGTGTCATTTATCATTTTTGAAAGTTATATCAAGTTCTACACAGAGGCCTAGATCATAGCCTTGAAAAAGTGCCTCATATCTCG
Source organism: Pinus taeda (assembly GCA_000404065.3). Taxonomy (NCBI): domain Eukaryota; kingdom Viridiplantae; phylum Streptophyta; class Pinopsida; order Pinales; family Pinaceae; genus Pinus; species Pinus taeda. Next base: position 40,097 of record APFE030527190.1, read on the forward strand.
GGGTCACATATAGAGAACTAGGTAATTTAGACTACAGTCGTTGGGAGGCAAGGTCATCCATGTGATTGGAGAATTAGAGTCATTGGATTACCTTGTTATGTAAGTGAATGGGATTCAAGATCGTAAAATGGTCAACTTGGCTCTAGGTTTGTGCACCTGAGTGGTGGATTAGCTCTTGGGGGTCCTATAGCTCCTTAGGAAGGTTAATAAAATTTTGGTTAGTCATTTACACTTCCTTAATTTTACTTAGGGAGTAAATTCATGTCATAATATCCCTCCACCAATTTTTACCGCTACAAACTAGTCAAAGTGGGTAAATGTGGTAGGTGACATTATAGATTAGGATCAAAGCATGGTTCAATAATTGGAATGGATGGGCTAGATGCATGTTTTTATGTATGCAGTTTCATGGTTATGGTTGTCATGCATGATGTCACAGTATGCAGTAGGTATTTCAATGCATGATATTGGAATATTGATATGATTATTATTATACATGTATTGTGTTAATGAGAATTTGTTTTGTAGATGAGATAAGCCTCCCCTGAACATCATTAAGGTATGATTTTGATTATGGTATCTATTTGGTTTATCTAACATGGCATGCTTATAAGAAGAAGAGAATAAAATATGATGGGAAAAAGGGTGGAATATAGTTCGCGTGACTCTCCCTACATATTTGTTGGGTAGCAAGGAGATGAGTACTCTCATGATATAGTAGAGAAATTGAGGAGTTTGGGCAGAGATTAGAAGCTTCAAGGAAGACAATGATAGGTTGGTTAAGGCTCATCAAAGACTTTCAAGGGCTTAGGAAAAGTAGGTAGAGGTCAATGCAGTCATCCTTAAAACTTTGTCATACTTGGAGAGAGAGGGAAAACTGAGGATTAGCCGAGAACATGAAGAGAAGACTAATGAGGAATATGGTAGTAGTTCCCGGTCAAAATACAAGTTGGATATAGGGGACATAGTTAGAGGTGGAATATCATTGGGTATACCTGATAGGAGGACTGGTATGTATGGGTTTCAGTCTATTTCCTCTTCTAAGAGACATCATCATCATCACTTCCATCATCCTTATAGGAGTGAGTAATTTCTATAAGAGTTTAATAATTCAAGCCTCCTACAATTGATGGAGAGATAAAGAATCAAGAATATGTAGAGGCATTTTTTTTGGGATGAATAAATTATTTAGATTTCATAATTGTTCAAAGAACATGAAAACCAAAGATAACTACCCTTAAAGGGAAAGCAAATATATGGTGGGAAGATGTGAAGAATTTCAAAGGAATTCGAGAAGAAGAGTTGATCTCGGATGAGTTCAAGAGCCTCTTCAAGAAGAGGTATTTATCTGAAAGGTATTATGATGATAGATATAAGGAGTTTTATGAGCTACAAATGTGTTCCATGACAAATGATGTGTACACTAGCAGGTTTCTAGAGCTGTTGAGGTCTGTGACTTACCTCAAGGATGAGAAAGCTAATATTCAAAGGTTCATCAGTGGGTTGCTTTAGCATATAGAGATCGGATTGATTTTGATGAGCTTCAGTCTATAGAGAAAGACATTAGGAAGCTAAAGAATTGTTATGATCAATAAAAGCGTAATGTTGAACCTAAGCATGAATTTAAGGGGAATGAGAAAGTTAAAGGGAAGTTTCCATTGGATTAGGGAAGACCTTAGGATGCAGGTGAGAAAGAAAATATTTCTCCTTACATGAATTTTAATGTAGTTGATAAGGGACATGGGTCATAGCCTCGAGAGTAGCGGAATAGAGGTGATGGTAGGGGACCATGGAAGTGTTGTATTTGTGGAAAACATCATCGCAAAAAGGATTTTCAATTATACTAGGGTGGAATGCCTCATATATACTATGCTCGAGAGCTGCAAATAGTTAGGGATGTTGACCATAACATTCCTCGGATTTATGCAGTGGTGGACAACAAGTAGGAATTTCAACATGAATCCATTATTGAGATGGAGGGTAATCTTTGTGATTGAGATTTTTATATTTTTATTGACCCTATATCCAATTATATTTATGTTAATCATGACCTGGTGGATAAGTGTTGTTTTCAAAAAAAGTGCATGTAGAGTTTTTCTTGGGGCCAGTTACTATAGGTACTAAGAAGAGAGTTCATCCTTGGGTAAGAGGTTATGCATTTGATATGAATGATCTGCCTACATTGACACATATAAATTTGATTCCATTTGGATCATATAGTATTCTCTTGGTTATGGATTGGATGTAAAGTAGATTGTTATGACAAGGTTATTGAGTGCCTAGATGATAATAGGGAAAAGACAATATTGCAGGGAAAGAAGAATCCGACAATAGTAAGGATGGTTAAAACTATGCAGGCTAAGTGTAGTCATAAGAAAGGGAGTTTATATTTTACAGTTCATAGTTATGGTGACAAGGGTAAGGATGTTGAGGATGTGGAAATCCTTAAGAGGTACCCTATATTGCAACAATTTTAGGATGTCATTCCAACATAGGTTTCAGAGTTACCTCCCCATAGGGAAGTGGACTATTCTATTGAGTTTTTATGAGGACTAGCACCAACATTGAAGGCACCTTACAGGATAATGACGCCATATTTAGTGGAATTTAAGTTCCATTTGAAGGAAATGCTTGATAAAGGACACATTAGGGCAAGTGTATCACCTTGGGGTGCATCGATATTGTTCATGAAGAATAATGATGGTACTCTTAGGTTATGTATTGATTACAGGTAGGTGAACAAGGTGACAATCAAGAACAGGTACCATTGCCATGGATTTATGACTTGTTTGATCGCCTGAAGGGAGAAATAGTGCTCTCAAATATTGATTTGAGATCAAGATATCATCAGGTACGCATCAAAGAAGAGGATATATAAAAGACTAATTTTTGGACTAGATATGGACATTATGAGTTTGTTGTGGTTCCTTTTGGTTTGTCTAATGCTCCGGGTACTTTCATGTGTTTGATGAATAGTGTGTTGCATCCTTATCTAGGCAAGTATGTGACAGTATTCTTTGATGATATATTGATATATTCTAAGAATTAGGAAGGGCATGAATAACACTTAGCAACAATATCAAGATTCCTAAGAGAGCATCAATTGTATGCCAAGCTTAGTAAATGCAATTTCTTTTAGACAGAGGTAATTACTTGGGACATGTTGTCTCCAAGCAAGGCATAATAGTGGATTTAGAAAAGATAAGAGGCCTCATGGATGGGCAGCTCTTAGAAATGTGGATGAGATCATATCATTCATGGGGCTAGTAGGTTACTATAGGCAGTTCATTAGGAACTTCTCACAAATTGCATATCATATTAGATCATTGGAGAGGAAAGGAAAGAAATTTGAATGGATATAGGAATGTTCAACAAGCTTTAAAAAGTTGAAGAAGTTGCTTACAAACACTCTAGTTTTAAATATTATAGATCCAATTAAAGAATTTGTGGCGTGCACAGATGTTTCCAAGAGATGAGATGAAAAAGGACAGGTAGTGTTCCATAAGTCAAGGAAATTGAATGAGCACAAGGATAACTATATGATTCATCATCTAGAGTTCATAGCCATTATTCATGCATTGAAGATGTGGAGGCACTATCTTCTTTGTAGGAGGTTTGTGTTGATGAGTGCTCATAGTGGACTAAGTTATCTATTTTACCAACCTAATCTGAATGCTAGGAAAACTAGATGGTTAGCTACCCTTAGTGAGTTTTACATTGAGATCAGATACATTAACGGAAAGGAGAACATAGTTGTGAATGCTCTCAATAGGACAATGCAGGTAAACCATGTTGTAGCTATGAGCTCTTATGGACATATTTATAGGAACAAATCTTATTAGTAGGATAGTAGGATCACAAGTATAGGGAGCTTAAGCATTGGTTATAGTAGGGTGCAAGTGAATAGGATGTGGATTATCATCTCAAGATAGATGGCTTGGTGAGATTTAGGGACAAGCTCTATGTGTCATATGACAATGAGCTCAAGAAGCTTATCTTGACGGAGTTGCATATCAAGTCGTATTCATGAAAACGGAGATATCACGATACATTGAAAACTATGAAGATGTTATACTATTGACTGAAATTGAAGAAGGAAGTGGTGAAGTTTGTTGTTATATGCTTCGACTGTTATTAGATGAAAGCTGACTGTAAGTAACTAGCTGGTTTGTTACATCCTATTTTGATTCTAGAGTGGAAATGGGAGGTCATATCCATGGATTTAATTATAGTTTTATCGAGGACATTAAAGCAACATTATTCCATCATGCTTGTGGTTGATAGGTTGAGCAAGGTAGCTCACTTCATTCTACTGAAGACTACTTATTTAGCTAGTGAGGTAGCATCAGTCTTCATCAGTGAGATAATGAGGTTGCATGGTGTTTTGAAGAAGAATGTGTTCGACAGAGATGCCAAGTTCACTTCTAGTTTTGGGAGGATTTATTTGCAGGTTTGGGTATAGAGTTGGTTGATCGAAGGGATCACTAAAGTGCTCAAGATTGAAAGTGTTCAAAAGTTCTTGAAACTAGAGCCAAAACATATATCTTGTCGATATTAATCCAATGTAACTTGAATCACTCAAAACTGACATCGTGTGCTCCAAATATCACATTTTGATCCCTTTCCTAAACATGTAAAATTTTGTAGGTTGAAGTGCAACACTGTTGACTCAGAAATTTGTATGATGACTAGGTAGGTTTACTGTGTATTTCAAGCAATGGTAGGCCTCCAAGTGTCCTCACTATATTTTTTTGTGGTGTCATTTTTTGATTGGTTAATGGTTTGATTTGTTGGACCAATGATTGGGTGCCACGTGGCCCAATCACAGGCTGCCATGTGGCACCCCAGGATTATCCAATTCTTTTTCTTGGCTCAAATTGGCCTCCACGGGTTTGAACTTCTGAGCTGAGAGCAAATAGGGAAGTATCTTACTAATGCGATATTGGTGGTTATGAATAAACTCTGCAGCGAATACACTTGTAAAGTTTCATTGAAATATGATTGAGGACGGGGCTGGGGCTAAGCCCCTAGCCCTCATCCACCTTGTAAGCATAAGATCGTAGGGGAAAGGGAGTTGAGGGCTCATTTCTTAGCCCTAGCCCAAGGTTCTGGAACTCACCATATAACTGAAGGAATGGAGGGAAAGAGTTAACAACCGAGGGTTAATCCTTAGCCCAAGCCCAAGTCATGTGGTGGTTGGTAGAACCATGGGCACAAAAGGAGGTGCCAAGAGATGTTTGCTGTAGGAATTTTTGGCCTACCCTAGGTTCTATGGAACCATGGAACAATGGCCAAACATATGTCGACAGGTGATCAAATCCATGAATTTCTTACAACACACCAGTCTTCATGCACATCTCTTATATCAAATTTAGGTTTGGAGTGCCTGTCTCTCATGAAGTCATGGAATTGTGAAGTTGATCATCCCATAGACTATCTTTACGTGCAATCATACTTATTGAAACTTCCCTCCCCTTATCAACCTCTCGGTCTTCTTGCGAATATTCCACTGCAAACCCTCCCGGCATATATAGCTCACAATGAACTTGGTTCGATTGTGCAGATAATTCGCAAGATTGTTCAAATTGCAAACTAGGAATTTTACATCCCAACGAACGCATCTAATCATTTCTCTACCTTGGGTGACTATCATTTGACTTATCATTTTCCCATCAGCACTCCCGATGACAGTTTCTTAATGCACTCTGATTTTCATTGTTTACCGTCTTTCTCCTGAGACTTCAGTGAAGTAGGTGAGGCACTTCAGCCTGCGCTGATGGCAGGTCCTCAATATCTTGGCATGATTGTTGAGAATGATTAGATATATTTTTTCTAACAAGATTCCCATCGTGATCCCATGTCAATCCAATAATTCACCTTTTCATAGATCACGAGGCTTTGCAAACAACAATCATTAATTTTATGATCCAATCACTCAATGGCTAGAACAATCTTACTTGGCAAGCCATGTTGCAGGTAACAAGCCTCAATACTTGCTCAGGCTTACTAAGAAGCTCAATGCAGATGAAGACACACTTAAAAGAGGCTTCTAAGGTTTATTGAATAATGGTATCCATCATAGAGGTAAGAACGTGTATTGGGTGGTTGTGATACACTTTTATGCCAACAAGAAAGACCTTCTTTTCTGTGTGTATATTTCTCAAGTTTTTGTATTTTATGTTTCACCCTACTGTTTGTCTCCTTTAATTGTCTGTATCTTTGTGGATGCAGATCAAGAACAAATATATTGGCTTCACTGGAAATTTCATTTCACGTAACCCCAACCATTTAGCTACTATGATAGGAGTAGGATTAGTTGCATCGTAGTTTTCCTTTCCTTGTACTTCTCTTGCACTCGTAGTCTATCATGGTTTTCTTATTCCAATTCTACATCTTGTTTGTCATGATCGTTTTTCTTTCTACACTTTTAGTTTTTTTTATTGTTATGTACGCCTTTCATATCGTCTTGTTTTTCCTTTTGTGTTGATTTTTCCATTCGTGTGCAATAATCGAATAAGTGTTGTGCTGGCACTATGTTTTGGCTTCTGAATGCACATGTGGCTAAAGTTCAAAGAGTCTTGTGACACTATAACACTTGGCCAGTCATGTGTCTGTCTTCTCTATTCTTGGTTGTAACCTCTAGCCGATGATTCCTTGATGGAAAATATGAGTTGTTTGTAAATAAATGTTTGGTTGAACCATGAACCCGTGTCCAGACTGGGAAACCTCATGCCTATACTCAGTCTTCTACTATATGTGTTCAAGCTTATCCAACTAGTAGAAATGAAGAATTGGAAAAATATAAATGAGAAAACATGAATAAAAGGTATTTACATGCTTCTCTAAAGGAACGACCTCTCCTACTGTCAATAAGTTGGGATCCCTCTTCCATCCCAAAAATAAATAAGTTTCTATGCACAGTTCTCTTTCAAAAAACAAAACAAAGGCAAAAGAAGAGAAACGCTTCTTATGGAGAGAGGTGAAGCAGGAAACTCCATCAGGGTAATGAACAAGCTCGTTGGTAGTGGAACAATGCTTTTGTTCGTGTGTGACTCCATCGGGGTACTGTCCAGGCCTATTGTCAGTGGAAAAACACTACATATGAAAACTTATACTCTGAAAATCTCAAGCTCGCAAGCTAAACTATCCTTCCTGATTTTCAAACATTACAATATGGAAGAATATTTTTTTGTGTTTGATTGAGTTGGTACAAGGTGAACCATGTCTATCCATGGGGTAAGTGGGGAATCCGAAGTGATATGGACAACCCATCAATACTCGTTGAAAGACCAAGGCCCTGCGCTGAAAAGGAACCCAAATAGAGAAGTCAGTATTCAACCTGTGTGTCACCAAGTGTTATAGTGGCACAACACCCTCCAAAATTTTGGCCTACATCCAAATTTTAGAACCTTCCCTAGTTTTTCCTTTGATGATTATAAACACTTGGGCTCACCCTGTGAGCTCTTCTAGAGTCTTTTTCACCTTTTTTCTTATTTGACCATCGATTGTCTTTTGGCATATGGATTGCTTTGTCATTATTGTGATCTTGTTATGGTGATTTTGAGGTTTGTCTTTGTGTGCATGAGTTGCATTCACTCTATGAACATCAGTCGTACTCACACACAAAGTTGTAAGAATATTCACGCGAGTGTCATCACGGTCGTCCGAAGGTCTATTGCAAGTGTCGCACTTGTCGCTCTTAGTTTCAAGACGATTTCACTGAATGGATGTTGGTCTATTTTGTCTCGTCATCAAATATGCTAAGTGTATGATGACAATGTTAGTATACACAAATTCACTTGCTTTCTACACTTAGCCATTTTCCTAAAAATATGCTTGAGTGGACAACCTTCGTCAGTCAAACCCAAATTGAGTTGCAATACGCAGTCTCAGCCCTAAGTGAGCCCGCTCTACTTCCTAGAACTGCACAGTTCCTAAGGTTGTCCTCCAGGTCAACTACATTGCATAATCCCAGAAGTGAGGAACTTGTTTGCCCTGTAGAAATTGCCTCCATGCCGAAACTGAATACACATTTTTCAAGAATAGTTATTAAGCCTCCCTATTGTATACTAGAAACTGGAACGACATTGAGACTTGTGGTTGCAATGCTCTCCAAAAATGTGCAAACAAACCTAAATGATTTCCCTACTACCTACCTCACACTACCTTTAGAAACTGTACAGTCATGATTAGTAGGGCCCCTATTGCCTTCCTCCGCACTGTCTAGAATCGTGTAGTCATGATTAGTAGGTCCTAGTAGCCCTATCTTTTTTACTCTAGAGAATTGAACATAACTACCTACCACCTCCCCTGTAGCCCTATCATGCACTGCTCCAAGAAACTCTGTAGAAATCCTAGCTGGTCCCCTAAGTGGCTTGCATTGTCTTCCCTTCAAAAATTGTGTAGAAATGATGAGCAGTCCCTCTACAACCCCACTTTCGCCTCCCTCTAGAAACATTGAAGAAATTGCTAGCAATCGCTTTGCAAACACGCTTTGTGTTCACTCTAGAAAATGTGCAAAAGATGTCCCCCTCAAGCTCCCATCTTGTAGTTAATAATTGTGACTATCATTGCATGATTCTGCCTCCCAGTGATCATTGTGCAGTTTTTCCCAACAGTGAAAACTGAGTTCTAGAATCCCTCACCCCGGACTAAGTTGTGCTCTGCATAGTTTCAATGTCCTATCCTCCCTCCCAATCACTTGGACCCAAACATAGAAGGAAATGCATCATTCTAGACTAGGATACTTTTGGATTTGATGTCATCACATCACGAGTGAATTGCAGGAACTAGTACATTGATGCAATAGGATGAGATGACGAATGATATGAATAAGAAGCACATTTTAGAAGAATTTCTTGTAGCTCGAAGGATGTAAAAAGAACATTGAGTAGCAAGAAAAAGGAGTACATGCATAGAGCCTTCAAGAAATACCAAGACTATCGAAGTCACCACAATACTTAACCATGCAGAGGTGAAGAAACAACACACTGAGAGCACATCCATCACTTAACAGTGCAACATATTGACATGGACACCACTATGATCCAATACATGTTAGTAGTGTCAGGTCAAGTTGTGTCATGAAGTGTCTCGGCCATATCACTACTATGGGCCATACTTATTGTAATTAAATGTAATGTAAAGTGAAAGTCCAAGGGACACAGACATGAAGTTGAAGAGTCCTGTTAGTTGAAAAGTCATAGGATGTTGAACGGTGATGAGGGAAGTCCAAGAGTCACACGGGTCAATCATCCCCCTTGACTATATATATCCCCTCATTGTATGAGTAGAGGAATTTTCACCTTGGCTCATCCCACATAGCCTTGAGAGTCTATAGTATATTCTTTAAGGAGCGAGCAGTGGCTCCAATGTACCACTACTGGGGCTAGTGATGTATGGTGTACAAATGTATCTTGGAACATTTGCTTAATTTAGAAGTTTGTCAAGGCCAACATATTTTCATGCATGTTTTGTATCCATTTTTAAGACTATTCTTCAAATGTCTGTAATGCATGTTTTCTTATCCTGTACTAATATAGTTGAACTAATTTCATTATTTTAGTACTTACATTGTTGAAGATGTGTTGTATTTCTTATCACCGTTGCCTCATCCCTATGGACTACTCCGTGGGATACTAGACATACCATTTTTGTGTATTGGCTATCATTGTTATCACATCATTGTGGACTACTCCATGGGATACTAAACATACCATCTTTGTTTTCTTGGTTATAGTGATCTCACATCCGTGTGGACTACTGCGCTGGGTGGTGTATGTGTTGTTCCCCTCACTTTGGTTTTAATGACTAACACATCCACTATGGACTACTTTGTTGGATGCTAAAAAAGCCCTTGTTGATTCTCTTGTGTCTCTCCTTGGGTGGTACTACTACCTTTCATCTAGAGCCCCAATTTTACTCTTTCTCTTTATAGCAAGAGAACCTTGACACAATTACATTACACAGTAACCAGGCATACTCACCTTGCTTTTGAGGTTACAATAATAACACTCATGTGTTGAAAAAAAAGACCTAATGCCAATCCTTAAGACAATGGAAACTGATCCATTGTACCGAATGGAATCCCACACCAAATGGTGTGAGGTCTAGTTCGGACTTCATACCAGGGAGATCCCACTGTGGGTGGATCCAACACCGTCAACACTAACTCAAGGATGATATCAATAGGGTTGATATTTCATCACTTGAGTTACTATGATTAATCATTGAAGTCATAGATCCTTCCTCCCATTTTTAGCTCTGAGTTATTTTTATAATGAATTTCATCCATTAGATCCTCTTTTGATATCATGCATTAGGGGGAATCTATTATAGCCTATTTTACCCATGTTGATTCATATTGAAAATAACTTTTCCATGTTGACCTTGATGCATAGCTTGTTCCATTGATTTTTCCTCTTAGATAGCAGTGTCATTGTTTATCCACTTACATCTTGTGACACTCCTGCTATTCATATGTATAACTACAGTTAATGCATGCATATTTTCCTTTTGCAACCAACAAAATTCATAATCCTTCTATATTTTGTCATTTCTAGGGAGATGAACTGAACTGATTTGTTCATGAGTTGGCTATGGGTGAATTATTGTAGAATATCTTTAGCTTCTCATGCCCTAAGGTGTCCAGATATATTCTCCGAGAGAAGGGAAAGGGCCTATATAAAATAGTCATCTTAAGGGTAAAGGAGAAGGAGAGAGTCAAATATATAATGGGATATTTTTTGTTTTGTTGAGGCTATCCTTGCTAGAGGTGGATACCAACATTGTAGTTGGAACATAGGAGACTCCATGTGAAGGTATACCATTATATTATTGTGCCATTTTTCTATCATAATGAAAGTAAATTCCTTTCCCTAATGTTGATTTCCTTTAAGTATTGTATGTTAATATTCATTAGTTATTAATTATTATTTTACTAACAAGGTTTTACAAGGAGAATTTCCCTATTCATGTTGGTTGATTGTGTGGAGGTATTTGGCTCTACATTTGGGAGCTAGAATTTATGGTGTATTCCCTCAAGTTGGCTTCTCCAACCATCTACTTCTTTAATTAAGAGGTAGTATATATCATCCTTTCTTTTAAATTTCCATTTTATTTTTCATGTAATAGGGATACATATAATTACAACCTTGTTCATGCATGTCCTAGTGGCTTTTGAGAAAGACTTGCAGAGCAATGAATCCTTGTGACTAGATAATTTAGACCGAAATGATGTGCTAAGCAATTATTTCTTCTTATTCTTTTGTATGTCAGCCTGTGTAATATATATTATTCTATTAATTAATGGATTTTTATGTTTCTTGATTCTACTAACTTTTAGATTCCTCCAAATCATATGAATCTTAGCATCCAACTATTATCTCATGTCTTTTCCTTGCATTTTCCATTTCCCTGGAGACTATTTTCATTTGAAGTTGTAACTGCATCTGCTGCTTCATTTCCTTCGTTAGGCATGTATATTAATGTGGACAACATTCCTATTCTCTTAGTCCACCTTCTGAGTTAAATATGGTGATATGAAGTACAATTTGGTATTGCTCCTTTTACTGATAATGTGAAGGAGATATTTTTGACAACATCTTATTATTTCCCTTACTTCGTTTCAACACATATATATTATCTATAGTCCTTATCCCTTTTTCTATTAATTTTCCAAAGTATTACTTCCTAACTTTACATCCTCTAGAGCTGAATGTGACTTCATGTTCTCTATAAATCACTTGAATTACACTCGGGATGTTGTGCTTTAAGCCTTTAACAAGTAGGAAATTGTCAACATTACTCCTTTTATTATGAAGACTAACTTTTCCTCTTCCCATTACTTTAGTTGATGTGTCAATTCCAAGAAAAAAATTTCCACCCTTCATGTCATTTAGAAAGACAAATCTATTTTTATCTCCTATCATATGATGAGATCATCCATTATCTATATTCCACTGATCATCTATATCTTGAGGACATAAAGCTAACTCATGTGTTGTTCATTCTTTTAATTCGTATACCTTTTATTCTAGTTTATGTTAACAACCTTTGCTTCTCATTTTTTTCTTTATCTAACAGAGTTCCTTCTAATTGGTTTTCTTTAAAGGATCAACTGCTTACTTTAACCATCTCCTTCCTTATGCCCAAAATTGTTACGTATTTAGCATTCAAAAAGAGCCAAGAAGGGGGAAAAACAATAGTAATTTATGAAATCATTCATACCATAACTTACAGAATTTCTGCTTACATATCCATTCCTTGAATATTTTATATGCTCTCTTGCTACTATTGTTCAACATAATTTTATTTCTTTCATAAAATCTACAATCTATTGCCTTATGTCCAAACATATTGCAAGCAAAATAATGGTCAAGGAAAAATCTTTGAAGTCCGTGATTAATTTTCTTATGAGAAGGGAAGCTTTTGAGTCTGTTATGACTTTTTCCTTGAGGCACATAAAATATATGTTAATTTTTCCCTCATTATATATGCTTGTTCTAAATGTTGTTATGAATTCTCCATTGTTGTTGTTGAGTTATATTTTTTTCTTTTTCCTTTCGTTGTTGTTGATTTTTCACTTTATATTTGTTACTATTTGAATGGTTGTTATTAAAATTTCCTTGATGATACTAATTTCGTTTTGTTGCATTACTATCAAGTCCCTGGACTATTTCAAAATAGATCATTGATTCTTTGCCTTCATATTTATTAGTTCTTTATTATCCTTCATAGCCTAGACCATTCTTGATGAGAGGAGGTCTTTGATTTTAGAGAATACCATCTAGGATTTTGGTACCCTTATCAAGCTTTAGATATTGATTTAACTAGTCATTAACCTTTCATAGATCATTTCTTAAGAGTGAAACAAACTTGGATTCTAGTTCATCATAATGAACTTATCATTCATTCAACTGTGTAGACAATACTTCATTCATTATTTTTGCATCTTATTATTGAACATTCATGATAACAATTGTTCTACTCAATTTATCTCAGTCTTGATCCTTGTGATTGCATCCTTGCAATAATTCCTTCTATTTCTTATTTGTTACTATGATCCTATTAATATCCTATACAATAGAGATAAATTTTCTTCTAAAGTATATCTAGAGCATAATCTATATTTTTTCTACATCTATATCTTTAGGCCCGAATCTGATTACAAATTTTCAGATCTATTCTAGCATCTCTTTTCTCTCTTTTCCTACAAAAACCTCAATATATCACATTCAAACTCTCTTGAATTCCATGTTTGGGCCATCTTCATGACTTCATTTCTATTTTAGAATATCTTAAAAAAGATCTATAGTTATTTTTATCTTCTACAGTACCTCCCCTTGGCATTCACAGATCGCCTTTGTCATACACATGGGCCAAACCATTAATACATTGTTTTCATCTTCTTTTGTAGTTTTTCCATGGTTATCAATCCACATTCTTTACCCATGGTATCCATCGCTTAATGAATCAATAATGATATGCTCCCTTCTATCCAACCTTTCTCTCATATAGCTCCTCATTCATATTTCTTCATGGATTCAATGGTTCTCAGACCACTTGCGACAACTTCTGTGAGTTCCTAATGCTAGCTCCTCAAGAATGATTGTGTGCATCAGAGCCTTAACATTTTTATAAAAATCTTTGGTGTTGGGATCACCACTTCTCTCCATGCATTGATATAGCATGATGAATTGATGGCTTATGGACTTAGTATTTTTATATTCAAATTTAATCCCCATATGACCTAGGGTGTCACTAGTATAGGTCTATTTGGCAACATTACTCCCATCATTCATATCAGTACCTTTAGGGCTCATCAAAGCCTAATTTTGTTGCTACATGCCCTAGAAAACTCATCACATTAAATTCCATTATTCCTGAGGGTTTCCTGGCCTGAAGACATCCCGAAATGACTCCTTGAGGGACCAGCACAACCTTGGCCAGGGGTAACTGCACTACAAAGCACTTAGGCCCATTGAAGCCTACTCTACAAAGCACATAGCCCCACTTTGATCTATGCTGGGTGAGATTGAATGAAATCTTCATAGGGTTCTCGCAATATTCTTTCATTCTAGATCATTCTTGAAGATTCCCAACACTTATCCTCTCCTATGAGATCGAAATTGGATAGGGAATGAATCAAATAACCTCCTATCCTCTCACCACTTCCTCCCTGGAAACTAACTTCCAAATTGGAAAACCATTCAATGCCCAATTTATGACAAAACCACCTCCATTTCTCTATAAATTAAACAATCGTCATAGTGATCAGGGGCTAGACTTTGAGGATTTGTAAAGAGATATTGTTGGTGTGAGGTTTGAGTTGGTAAGCAAGTATTATTATGCTACTGGAGTGTTGTAATTTTGATTTTATGTTGGATGGAACTCAAGCTGAAGGAGTGACATTGGATCAGACTTCATGGTTGTAACTCTTCCTTCGGGCTAATAAAGTTGTTCACACCTTTTCCCATATTCTTGTCTTTATGTATGATGATTATATGTGTAAATGCTTTCGATTCCATTCTATTATAGTAGATAGATCTCTTTCTTTGATTGGTTTTTGTCCTCTTTTTATGATTGCGTGTACTTGTTGAGCGGATTTAATTCGAGAAGGAGTGACGGGAGCCATACAAAGGAGACAAAGAGAAAGTGAAAGATAACAAGTAGGTCCCTTGTCTTATTTATCTTCTATAGAAAAAGGTTAAATGCTTCAAATCTATTGTTCTAGGTGTAGCTACCCACCTAGGGAAATTGTGTTTATCCGTAGATGCAAAATTCCACATAACAAATTGGAAACTCCACATGGGAATGATTATCATTCTAGGTAGTTTATCCTCATCCTAGTACACACTAGTAGACTTTACTTGCCTCCATTGATCTTATTTCAGCCTTGTAGAAGTGTTTTTTGGTCAAAATTTTTGCTTGAAAGTACCTTGAATGGTCTCTCTGGCACCAGCGCAGGCTTGGTCAGGGCACAGAGTGTTGCAGAGCACCCTTAGCTTGAGGATAGTGCTATGAAATGCACTATCTCCCATTCAAACTTGTGATGATCGTCCTTAAGCTTAAAAGCCCATCTTTGGCTTGGATTTTTCCCATTTTTCTTCTGAAGTTGTTTGTTTAAAGGTCAATGTTTCTATGGTTCTGAAATCAACTTGTGTCTCTTCTCCTAACCCTACTTTGACCTTGATATTTTAGTGTTTCTTAAGAGTTTTATTTATCATTATCAATTCATTGTCAAAGTTATTTTATATCGACTAGTCTTTTTCTTAAATGAAGTCTCGTAAAGTCTTCATTTCTTTGAAAAAGAAATTGTCATAAAGTCTTTGTTTCTTGTGAAAACTATTGATTGATTCTTTGTGCATCAAGTTCCATTTTGTTCATCTAAACACTAAAGGGACTGAAAAGAAAAACTTGCATTTTTCATATTGTAGTTTTTGAGTGCTTGGTAGGAATAGTTAGGGAAATTGCAGTAGGTGAGCTCTTTTCCCTTTGTCAAAGATTTGATTTCTCTATCCCTTACTAGCTATGGTTTTCATTGTTAATTGAATGAAATAATGTTTCTCATGTTAGTTTCATTCTAGGAATTGCAAACACAGATCGCATGGTGAACCTTGAAAGGCAAATTCTTAAGAATATCAACTTAAAAGTTATCTCAATTAACCTAATGGAGCATTGTAACTTAATGCATAACATTTAGAGGTCTACGCTAGAGACATGTTCTGACATCGTTAAACATAGAAATTGTCACTAATTTGTATAAGATACATTCTTAGTGTGATGCCTCCATTCCACGTATGCAAGTATATTGTAGCTCATCCATGTACCTTTGGGTATATAGGGCAGTGTTCTAGTACGTAAAGTATAAAGGAATGCTCTCATTGTGCACTTTCACATTAGATAGCGCTAACATGGATTGGGACTCCATGTACTTTTGGGTATTTATGTGAAGACTACATTATGTTTCTATCCATCCTTAGCTAACCGAGTCGACCACCTTGTACACTGTGATACACCGAACATAGCATTTGGGGATATTTCCTGCCCGTACTTCTTGGTTCGCCGGGAGGTATTTTGCAGTTCATAGTTGCTTGGTAATCATTTTTCCTAGATTATCCCTATTTTGTTTTGTTATGTTATCTTGATTAAAATAAATTAACTGACTGTAGATAACATCCTCAGTGTCACTCCTTAGTTGATCTTAGGTTGAAACATATGGCAACAACTCCGAAGTCCACTGATCAAGGAATTCCTTTTCATGGGAATCCTAGTACTTTTCATCCTTTTGGAAACATTGGTGCTCCTTGTATGGCTACATTTTCCCTTCCGGGATTTACCATTGGCTTGCTAGTATGGTTTTTTTCAACCTCCTTGGTTCATAATGTCATGATTTCTCCGCAATCAAGTACTCCTCCAATTGGAAAAAATCAACCTCCAGTTGGTCTTAAAGTTGACCCTTTGCTTTCTTCCTCGTTTTTTTGTTCCTCCCCTTCTTCCCCTTTGGCTAGTGAAGTATTGACACTAGTAACCAGGTGGCTAAGAAGAAGAAGAAAATTCAGTAGTGGGGCAACCAAGTAACCATTGCTTCGAATGCAACTTTTGATGAGAAATCACCCGATAAGCCTCACAAACTTCGATATCCTTACAAACTTTCTACGGGAGACCATTTTCTTCAAAATTGCTCTAATATTCCTCAGATCTTAGAAGAATGGTATTCTTATTCACATCATCCCGTGTCATCAACTTCTGGAGATCATGTTGACACACCATCAACTAGTGGTAGTAAACTTCATGGAAAGAAGGGTAAAGTTAAGTTTCCCTATAGGTTAAGTGAAGGGAATCACCCCATTCACCTTTGAACCTATTTGGATGAAGCCAAAAAGGTGTTAAAGTGACTCTCCCTTAATCCTTCACTAGTTGATAAAGTGACTGACACAAATCAACCTTCAATTGAACCCACTCTCTCTGAATATGAATCTAGTGAGTCTATACTTGACCCATCATAAGTCGAGGTAATAGTTGACCCGATTTCGCCTTCAGTTAACTATACCTTTCCCATAGAGAGTGAGTATGATACCACTTAGGTTCTTTTTGTTTCTTCAGATTCCAACGATCTTGGAGGAAACCCTCCTGTTCCAAGCCCTTTAGATTACAATTTACTTTGTGGGTGCAACTATGTTTATGACATGAGAGCTATTGTTTCAACACTCTTTTGAGTGATGTGTTTCTCGCATGAAGGAAGAATTGTCATTGTTGACCAGCTTCCATTTTGTGGTCCAAATATGGCTTCCAGTCAACCATCTTCCCTAAATGCTCCTTTTCTCCCAATGGTATCTTCCTTGCCATGGTTCAATTACATGGAAACCTTTTCCATGCCTACATTAACTAACGATCAATTCTGTGATGTTGTACATTATGTATTGGGGGAGTTGGAACTAGATCTTGGATTCCATGTTACAGATCCCTTCTAGAGCATTGTTCTCCCATCTGATGAGAACCTCTTGGATGTCATGACCTCTTATGGGTTGTGAACAAGGAATATGGGGATAGTTCCTTGTCTTGTGTCAACCTCATTAAAAAATGAAACAAAGGTTATGAGGATAGTTCTTTTACTCTGCCAACCTCATTAAGAAATGAAACATGTCCCATGAGCATAGTTCCTTGTCTTGTGTAAAGTTCATTAAAAAATGAAACAAGGAATATGAGGATAGTTCCTTGTCTTGTGTAAACTTCATTAAAAATGAAACAAAGGGTATGAGGGAAGTTCCTTGTCTTGTGTCAAGCTCATTAAAAAATGAAACAAAGGTTATGAGGAGAGTCCCTTATCTTGTGTCAACCTCGTTAAAAAATGAAACAAGGAATATGAGGATAGTTATTTTACTATGTCAACCTCATTAAAAAATGAAATAGGTCCCAGAGCAGAGTTCCTTGTATTTTTTCATGCTTGTTAAAAAATGAACAAGGAATTAGAGCAGAGTTTCTTCTCTTCTGTCAAGCTCGTTAAAAAATGAAACAAGAAATCTGAGCAAAGTTCCGTGTCTTGTGTCAAGTTCATTTAAAAATGAAACAAAGTCCCTTGGAGAAAAGTTCCAATTCGAGTCTTTGATTAGATCTCGTAAAATCCTAGTCAAGTCTTTCACTTGATCTCATAAATGAACCTTCATTCCATCCACCTGATAGCCACAAGTAGTCTACTTAGGAAAATGCAATGAAGCTTGGAGGGCATCCACCTAGAATCGAGTCATCATGTTGGGGGCATGTAAACCAATATCAAGCATAGTTTTTTCATGGTTCAAGCTTGTGTAAATATGAAACTGAATACAAGCATAGTTTTTTGTTTCAAGCTTGTGTAAACATGACAATGAATCCAAGCATAGTTCTCTATTGTTCAGGCTTGTGTAAAAATGAACCCATCTCCATTTTAACCCTCGTTATTGACATTCTATCAGCCTCTTCCATTAGATGAGCCCTGGTTTTTCTCCTTCCATTGTCATTATCTTCTTGGCCGATCATACACTTTCACTTGGTTGTTTTACACTTTTTGAGGAATGGTTGCAATGAGTGGTCTTATTAGCTATCCTCTTCACATAAATCAACATGTTTTGAGAAGTTCCAACATCACTAAAATGAGTTGCTATCATAGACACCACTCATCCCTCTAAGTGGAGTCCTCTTTAAGCTCTTTTCAGACTCTCGAAATATGAAACGATTATCGAGCGGTTGTCCTTTTCAGCTCATTAATGGATTGGAAACAACATCTACTTAGTATAGGTTTAACACTTTTCCGAACGGAGATAGATTAATTATGAAAAAGGAATACGTTGATCGAACATGGTCAATAGGTTCTCTCTTGTATTATTTTATGATTTTTTGGACTTGAGAGATAAATCTACGAAAAATAACTTGTGGATTTTTCTTTTTGTCCCTTTTCAAACTCTCTAAACATTAAAAGGATCAAGTTATCATTATCGTTAGACTCATTAAAACATAAAATAGGGACAAACTTGTCCATCATGACAAGACTGAGTTTCACCTTTGCTAGACTCTTAAAGCATCACATAGTGATGCATTCACCTAAAGTGTGGAATTCTACAACAAGCATATGTTATCCTCCTCATGCTTGATAAAAAATAAAGAGGTATTGGTCAGCAATGACTAGGGAAAATTGGAAAAGGGGTAAACCACTTTATGGGAGCTGGTCACTCTTGGACATGACACTTTCACTTCATCTCTATGACTATTTGGGCTGGGTTGTCTACTTGATAGTTATCACACCTATGGTCCATCATACCATCTATTAATTTGGTTTTGGGTCAATGCTGCCAATTCATTTAGTGTCATCGACATGTTCAGGAGAAGTCACTCAGTTTAAAATTCATCCTTTGCAATACTCTAAACTTTCATTTTCAAACCGCCATTCTTAAACCTTGTTTTGTCGGTCACATTCTGTCTCCAAAAATAATTACACTTGTTTCTTGTTGTTGATGTGCAATACATCAAGGCCCTCCTGCGATGACTTGCTTCTTCTCGACATTAGCACATTATCCAAGAAGTTGACTTAGAAACATCGTTATAGTACTTGAGGCTTGCATACATCAATGGCAAGTTTCTCGTTTCCAGTGATAGATTGAAATCACTAGCCTTTGACCGAAATACTTTATATGGTGTTCAAAATCAAAACATCCATTCACACCATGCAGAATGTACTGTAGTACCTTGAGGATCATTGTCATTATTGGTGATTCTCTCACATCTGTTAATGGCTTACATCATTGGCTGGTAATGAGATGGTGTCTTCCCATGTTCAACTCCATATCACATATTCACATGGTTAGACTTGTACTTGAGGGAATGATTGAACGAGATAGAAGACCTCGATCTAGTTTCATCCATCCAGGTTGCGATTTCAGGAGAGTATTAAATCATCTGTATGGTGGCTTTACACTGACGGTCATCCCATCATGGGTCTATATTTGTAGATGACTATCTATGTACATGTAATGAAAGTTTATATGTTGAGCATGTGTATGCCTTCCCTCAGCAATTAATGAAAAATCCAAAATATCATGATAATATTATGTATTATAATTGATGTAGGTCACCATCCGCTTCAGAACCTCCTCATCACATCGTAAAGCATATCAATCAACATTATCATTTTCAACTTCATGCTTTAGGGGGAAACTGGTATAGGTCTATTTGGGCACATCACTCCCAACATTCAGATTAGTACTTTTAGGGCTCATCAAACCCTAATTCTATTGCTGCATGCCCTAAAAAAGTCATCATATTGAATGCCATCATTCCTGAGAGTTTCCTAGCCTAAAGACATCTTGAGATAACTCCTTGAGGGACCAATGTAGCCTTGGTCACGGGTAACTGTGATGTAAAGCACGTAGGGCCACTTTGACCTATGTTGGGCAAGACTGAGCAAAATGTTTGTAGGGTTTTGGGAATATTCTTTCATTCTAGACCATTCTAGAAGATTCACACCTCTTATCCTCTCCTATGATCTCTAAATTGGATAGGGAATGAATCAAATAATCTCCTATCCTCTCATCCCTTCCTCCATGGAAACTAACTCCCAAATTGGAAAGACATTCAATGCCCAATTTAAGAAAAAACCACCTCCATTTCCCTATAAATTGAGCACTCATCATAGTGATCAGGGCTTGGACTCTTAGAATTTGTAAGGAGATACTCTTGGTGTGAAGTTTGAGATTGTAAACAAGTATTGTTATGCTGTCAGAGTGTTGTGATTTTGATGTGATGTTGGATGGAACTCAAGCTAGAGGAGTGACATTGTATCGGACTTCATGGTTGTAAATCTTCCATCTACTTAATCAAGCTATTTACACCTTTTCCCATATTCTTGTCTTTATGTGTGATGATTATATGTGTAAATTCTTTCGATTCCATATTCTTATAGTAGATAGATCTCTTGCTATGATTGGTTTTTATCCTCTGTTTATGATTGCAGGTACTTGTCAAGCAGATTTAGTTCGAGAAGGAGTGACGAGAGCCATACAAAGGAGACAAAGGGAAAGTGAAATATAACAAGTAGGTCCCTTGTATTATTTATCTTCTATAGAAAAAGGTTAAACACTTTAAATATGTTGTTCTAGGTGTAGCTACCCACCTAGGGAAATTGTGTTTATTTGTAAATGCAAAATTCCACATAACAGTCACTGTAGATTTAAACACTAGTCAAAGCTCTATCAACCCTTATATACATCTCATATTGGCTTGACATCTAATAGATGATAGGTCGATAGGCCCGTGGGTGCTCATATGTTATTTCCTAATTTTGGGGGGTGTGACCACATCTTTGTCACTCACTGCTCATTTTTAAGCCATCTACAAGATAGCTGATGGTTTATTGACAACTATACCACTTTATTCTTATTACCATTTGACATAAAAACTCTATTTATAGTTCTTGCTACAATACCACCCTTAATTTTATGCAAATGTCTTCTCTCCAGGGGCTGGGCAATGGCTAATTGTTTTCAGGTTCACTATTTTTCCAAAATAAATTAACATTGAAAAACCATGCAAAACCAATCCCTAATGTATATCCCAAGGCATCCAAAGTTTCCACGTGATGTCCACATGAACCAATTAGCATGCATTATGTGTCCTCTCCTTCTAGCTCATATCCACTTGTACCAAAAACCACGTCCCACATGCCATTCACATCACATGCAATGTGGTTTTCACATCACCTACCTTCTATCATCCATATCATCCTTTACAACAAATCATAACTTACTATTTTTCCTCTACTACTATGTTCCTACCACATCTACTGCTACATGTCACTTGCCAATCGTCCCTTTGGCCATCCAAAAATGAAAAATCCACCTACGTGTCACTCTCACATGCTACCATGTCATCTCTCTACCAAATATCATGCCACATAATATCCACATGTCACTCTCACATGCTTCCTCATCATCTCTCTACCATTTATCATGCCACATGATTGTCATGTGTTACTCTGGAAACAATGACTTGGCCACCAAAAAATTCCAAATCCATATGTCATGTGCCATCTCCTCATGCTACCACGTCATCACATGAGCCACACATACCTTCCATCTCGTGTCCATGTCAATGCCACCTAGCATCTATGTGGATGTGCCACTTGTCCTGTCATGTGTGCTAACCAATACTCACTCATCATTGCCACATTGTGTGTAGATCAGATCTCACATGATAACTTGATAAGCATTTATTTCCTTAGGTCAAGCACCATTTCACTAGGGTCTATGACTTGGGATTTTATCACACCACTAATTGCTTCCCATTATTGCATTTTACACATCAAAAGGGCTTGGTGGTCCAATAAACACCTGGGAACTTTATCCTAACTCCCTGTGATCATGAGCTAAGGTTAGCAACTTACTTCTTCACCGCTCATTGCCTGTCACTCTTCCTCCTAACCTTTTTTTTCTAGCATTTGGCATTGATTTGGTGATGAAGGGCACACATTAGAACCATGACTAAATGGAATCTTGCTTGAACTAAGTAACCTAAAACTGACCTTTCTTCTAATTCTAGAGAAATTGGGAAAAGTTCATATAACATTGGGAATGTATTTGAGAGAGTTATCTAACTAAAAAAATTACATTCCCTTTTAATCAAGTCACCTATAGGAAAAATCCTTGCAAATATAGGTTATCCAATCCAATTATTCTACATTTATGGGCTCATCTTAAAGAATCTGTAACCACACAACAATCAATGACACTAGATATATTAATCGACAATGTCATTACCAACATCATGAAAACACAACAAGCTCCTCAATAGGCTCTCCTTGAGCTTGACATCAATGATTAGTATTTACATTAATGATAACAACAAATTGCCAATAGTCTCCCCCTTTGTCATTGATGTCAAGCTTGGAGGGACAGTTTGAGGAGCTTGTTGTGTTTTCATGATGTTAGTAATGTCATTATTGATCAAGGTACCTATTTTCATTAATTTTTGTGTGGTTGCAGATTGCTTGAGATGATGTCACAAGTGTAAAGGTCAATTAGATCTAATATTATATCTTTGAAAGGACTTAACGTGAAATTGAGTTGATAAAAAGGGTAGTAAAATTGTCTAGTTATATAGCTCTGTCAAAACGCTTTCCAATGGTATATGGAATCTTTCCTAAATCCTCTAGAGATAGAAGAAAATCTAGTTTTAAGTTACTTAGTTCAAGCAAGGTTCTAGTTGGGCATGGTTCCAACATGGGTCCATCCACACCATATTAGTACTAAATAATAAAAAATAATCTCAATAGGAAGAGTGATGAGCAGAAAGTAATCGAACGATAAGCTACTAGTCCTAGCTCCTAACCATCGTTAGTCGAGCTAAAGTTTTGAGGTGCTTATTGGACTGCCTAGTCCATTTGAGGTGCAAACAACAACAACAGGTGATAAGAAGTGAGTAGCAAGTGGTGCACTGAAAATTCCCTTGGTCATAACCCTTCGTCATAGGGTGTTTTTCCTAAGAATATAAATGATTATTGGACCACTTGGTGATACTTGATCTTCACACAATATAGCAACGAGAAACCAATAGTGGCCAACAAATGTGGTAGGAAAAGTGGTTCCTCCATGTATATTCCAAGTGGAAATGACATGGAAATCAAGTGCTAGGTAAACATAGATTAGGTGACGGTGTGGAATAATGAGAAGATGACCCATGGAAAGTGGATTTGTCTTTATTAGGTGGCCAAGTGACCCTATATTGATTGATATGGCACAACAAGTGGAAAAGAGATAATGTGGAAGAATGTGGGAGTGACATGGAATGAATGACAGTAGAGATATGCCATGGTAGCATGTGAGTGTCACACATGAAAGGTGGATGTGGAATGTTGTGATGGCCAAATGAATTTTTAGTGAGTGATATGTTCAAATACATGTGGTAGGTAAACATTAGTAGAGGATTTATGGGAGGTTATATCTGGTTTTACATGATGATGTGGATGACACATGGTAGGTGACATGGATGACACATGGTAGGTGATGTGAATGACATGTGGCATGTGGTTATTGGTGTTATAGCTCCAAATATCACCCTTGATATTTGTGATGCTGCATTTATGGTTTAGGGTAACCCCTCCTTCCAAACTTGGTCCAAGTACTTAAAAAACAGTGTTTTATTCCCTGTACATGACATTGCCCTGAGCTAAACGCATGCCTACACAGGTCAATGTATACCCAACCCACGTATATGTCTTAAAACGCTTAAAAAAATTAAATCTGATTAATTTTTGGTGGAGATCATGGGTTTTACTTGTTGATTATCTATTAGTACCTGTGGCCCTAACTGTTCCCAATGAATTCCTAAATAAAAAACTACTTTGGGAGAAGTATAAAAAGGCTTCAATGGGAAGGCCTTAAGGAGGAGAGAAGATAGAGAATTACTCTACTGAGATTATCCCTGATCAAGTCTGAAGATCCCTGTGCTTCCAACACTGCCCCCATCATAGGAAGCCCTTGTTTCCTTGAGTTTTGATGTCATTTCACTAGTTGAGATATCCTTGTGTGAGTCATGGAAGGAGCCTTTTGAAGACTTGGGATTGGACGAACCCAGAGGACGGTTGCGCTTCGAGCCAGCAAGAGGAAGATTCGAGTGATATCATTCCTTTATTTTTTTTAGTTATCTATAATAAAGAAACATTTCTCTTGTTCCTGAAATCAATCTTATTTATGCATATGATGTTATTGTTATGGTTTACATATGAATAATTGTTTCAATGTATAATTAACCATCTTTCAATAAGTTATGAAGTTGATTTCTACATGATACTTTGTCCATATATTACTATGCTTCTTTGAATTGGCTATTTTGCAGGTTCAAGGATCGAGAGGAACTCCAAGAGGGTATGTACCCTAGCTAGACCTACCCGAATGAAGGACCCCCAGGTGCACCTCCCTTTGCATAGTTTTCTTATTTAAGTATCATGTCTATGTGGAATGCTTGTCTTTTCTGTAGATAAACCCTCGCTCTGCTAGGGTGTTGACCCAAAGCCCTAGGGGACTTAGTCCCTCAACAGAATTGGTGACTCCACTAGGGACAATAGTACTATGGTTCCTAGTTTGGGTTAATTTAAGCCGAGCATGGCTCAGATATTTGTTTTCTTGTTGTAACTGATTTTTCTGTTCCTGTGGCAACTCAAACTTTAATTCTAAGTAGTTTCTTTGGACCTCTTTTTTGTCTTTTCTTGTGAACTTTTATATACGTAGTTTTGTCAGGTTACAGAGGTGTATGTACGCAAATTTCCCCATATGAACCCTTGCATATGTAGGTTTCTTTGGGCTAAATAACGTATACACGCAACTGTGTATTTACACGTTGTGTATACCCTAATTTTCCAAGACTTTTTTGAAGACTTTTTGTCTCAGAAGATTTGTTTGCTGGTCTAAGTATTCCCTGAGCAGTCAATTTTTGTTGCCAGTCTTTTGTTTTGCGACAAGTCTATGGTTTCAAATTCTCTCTTGTTATGGAATGTTTTGGTCTTGTTTTGTTTTGTTGCAAGTGTCATCATTTGTGTTTGAGCACACGAGATTTTTGTCAGAGAATCTTGGTTGTTCTGGTCTTCAAGATCAAAAAGATTGGCTTCAATATTTGTGACAAATTTTAACTTTGCGATCTGCTTTCTTTGTCTCAAAATTGCATCTTGTGGCCATTTGCTTTTCTCTCTTTTTGAAAATTGTTGAGTGACGATTTTGAAAGTTGTCTTTCTTGGTATGTTGATCATTGTCACCAAGCTCTTTTTGCTGATTTTTTGTTGTTTAGGGCATCTTCAAACACCTATTTTGTTGCGTTTTCACCCATTTTGAGTTGATAACTTGCAAAATGTTTTTGTTGTCTATTTTTTGGTCTCAAAGTCTTCAATAGTATTTGGAGTGCTTTTGAAAAGTTTTGCTTTTTCTTTTGTGAAAAAGAAAACTTCTTAAAAAAATACTTGGTTGTTGCTTTCTTTTCCCTTGTTTTGATTTGGTTTCTTTTTGCAAATGAGAGTGCATTTTGTTTGTCTTAAGATTTTCTTTTAGTGTTTGGACGAAAATTAGCATTAGGAACTAATATTCTATCTAAACATCTAAGGTGGTTAATTAGAAGCGATAAAATTTTTTCTTTCATTCTATGTTTCAGAGTAATCTTAAGTTTTTTGCATCAGCATATCCTCATTGCATTAGGGTAGTTTGTGCATTTTTTAGGGCATCCAATAGTTTTTGTTAGTTTTTGTGAGTGTGAAGCTTGCTGAAACAAAGGAAAAGAGAAATTTATTACTTTATTAGAAGTTACTTAGAACTTGGTAGAAATTTCTTTTCATCGAAGAATGAAACAAGTGCATTTACATATAGCTTGGTTTTTATTAATTTCTTTTGCGTTGACAAACACCACAAGTTTCTCTTATGTTTATCCATTTGACTTAAGAACAAACCATTTAAAAACAAGCACTAAATAAAATATACTAGAACTTTTTTATATTGTCAATTTAGACACACCAACAAGTTTTAGGATATTTAGGGCCTTGGATTAGGTGAGTGGAGAGAAGACTCTCCAAGGCCATTTTAAACTATCAAACATAGAAGTCTAAATAAAGAGTACAAATCCAATAGTGTTAGGGAGATAAGGAAAGATCCATATCTAAGAGTTAAGCACGACGGTTTTTGAAGATAAGGAAGAGAGATACCCCCTCTCTTACTTGTCAGATCTTATGTCAAGACTATTCTGCCTGGATTCTGACACGAGTTGGTAGCATTAGTTACTTATCCTAAGGATCTACACAGGTGGTTGCAGAGGGGAATCCCATGATACCTGAGGTCGAAATTCTATCACTCTCAACAGTACTTTTGGAGGGCACCCTTACGAAGCTTGGGGGCTTGCATTGGCATAAGTTGTTATTTGGAGGTCAGTGTAACTTACTCTGATACCTTCGCTGGTAGGCCTGGGTCGTCATTATCACAGACTATCTTGGAAAGGCCCCTACGTTACTTTCTTGTATTTTGGTGTTTGGTCCTCATCAGCCGGAGTGCAAATACTTGAAATTTGTTTGAATGGATGATATCTTTTAGGGACATTTTTAGTGTGTGCTATGTGCTCCTAGTTGGCCTAGCTTTCATTTTTCTTGAGTCTTTAATCAGATATTAATAAAAAATTTCAAAGTGGCTGACCGATTGTCTAGACGGTCTTGAAGACTTCGCGGTCTTTCACCACCAAGTTTAGAGCCTTCTCCTAGAAGGTGTAGGGGCAATACTGCCAGTGGTTTTCACCTCGTGGTAGCCAACGCATCAGAGATTGATCCTCCACTCAGGGGCATTAGTGTTCAGGATAAGCTTGGTACTTTTACAGAGCTAGAGAGGAACACCCCAGTTCTTTCTTGAGTCCTCTTCCAGTCAGAAGATAACATTGAGGTAGAAGAACTCTCAGAGTTGTTACTTGCTCCAAATTCTCCTCTAGATTCTGATAATCTAGACGTATTATTATATGTTGGGACTCTGACGGATAGACCGTCAAGTCCAGGTTATTACAGCACATCCCTTTGATGACCACTGCTAGGAGCATGGCATCCAACACGAGTGCTACAAGTATGTAGACTCCTATATCAGTACAAGGGGGAGGTACCATCTCCATCCCGTCTACATCCTTATTTGGTTCTATTGCTAGCACATCCTTAGTTGGGTCTACCTCCATTTCGTCTATGAGTGGAAATTCCCAAGCCTATGCATCCAATTCTGGATTTTTCTCATTTGGCACCCATTCTCAGGGTATTCCATCAGCTCCATTTAGTGCCTCCACATCCATGATGAGTGGATCGGCTTCGTTTTAGGGTTTTCCTTTTGGAAGTGGTGATATAGCACATTCCAACCTGACAATAGGATCTATGCCTTTCTCTTCTACAAGTCAAGGTAGTAATCCTTTTCAAGGTTGGACTAACCCTGTGGTTAGTGGCAGAGAAACTAGGAATCCATTTTTTGGCCAACAAGGGAATAAGCCATACTCCACAGTTAGTTCATTCCAAAGTATTCCTCCCTTAGCTACTACTTGGAATCCTTATCAGGGGTTATCGGCTCCTTATAATTCTTTAGGAGGGAACTTCACTGGTTATGGATGTTTTTCGGCTAGAGTTGGTCAAACTCTGAATTTTTCTGGACCATAAGGATCACCTTTTGGTTCAGAGAGTTCTGCTAGTTACTTTAGGCAGCCTAGTGCTTTTTAAGATCCAGGCCAATCTTTTCAAAACTTTGGGAATTCCACCCTATCTGGGTGGAATCCACAAGGTCCTCCCAGGCTTCCTTTTTTGGCAACCCTGAATTTGCCAGATCTCATAAAATTGATAAATCATCCAATCAAATACAATCCAGCCTGGCCTCCAGTCCTCGCCAAACTCCGATCAAATATTCCGAAATTCGTGGGTAAGGGTGTTAAAGACCCAGGCGACCATGTAACCGCATTCCATTTGTGGTGCTCATCAAAATCCCTCATCGATGACTCGATTAGGTTGATACTTTTTCAACGCACCTTAACTGGTAATGTGACTGAGTGGCATATAGAGTTACGAGTGGGCAACTTTACATCTTTCGCCAATTTGGCTAACATTTTCTAAATCATTTCTAGTTGCCCATCCATTATGATGCCAGGACTAAACTTCTATCCAATTTCTGTCAAGATATGACAACTCACATCTCTGATCATATTCTGGAATGGAGACGAAGAAAGAGGCGCATTAAAGCCAAAATTCCTCCTGAATATTGTCTTGAATGGTTCTTGAAATCATTACAACCTAAGATCTCCAAGGATGTCTCTCTATCCAGAGTCTATTATGAAGAGCAAGCTATCTTTTGGGCCCAGCAGTTGGAATTGACCTACTCTCATTCTGGGATTCTTCAAAAAATCTTGCCTGATGCTCCAAGGACTAAGGTTGATATAGCCAGATCGAAGCCAGGTCCCCATGTGGATGGTATTTTTAGATAAATAGACACCAATGCAGTGAACCTATTGAGCCAATTGTAGTAGTTGTCTTTACACACTGCTCCTACCAATCAGGTCACATCATCTAACCCTTCACCTTCCCAACCCTCTTCCATTAACACCATCCAATCTTCTAACCCTAAAGGAAATCGAAATTCTGATGGGAAGAAAAAGGGATGAGGTAAAAATAAGAATCAAGATGGGAAGTGTGATCTGAATAAGCCCGGAAATAATGCTGGTGAGGGTGGAAATGAGCTTAAAAAGAAAGTTAAGTTTCCATGCAAGTTATGCAATGGAGACCATTTGACTCATCTCTGCCCTAAAATTCAAGATGATCAACGATTGTTAGTACAACAAGAGACTTCTAGCTCTCAAGCTATGTTAACCAACCCTTTTCCCCAAGGGCAGCAACTACTTGCTAGCGTGAATTCAAATCCTCGTACCTCTGCAGGGGGCAACCAGGAGGGAGACCATTCCTCAAATTTTTTCATGATGGGTTCTCACGTCAATGTGGCCACACGGTCACGTGATTATGGTAAAGCTTAAACATCCAAGGACAAATCTGCTCTCAGAACTACCGACCCACTTTATGTTGAGTGACCCTTTATCAAGCCTATACCTCGAATACCAAAAGGTTCCGCTAAATGCGCAACTATCAACCACA
Source organism: Pinus taeda (assembly GCA_000404065.3). NCBI lineage: Eukaryota > Viridiplantae > Streptophyta > Pinopsida > Pinales > Pinaceae > Pinus > Pinus taeda. The sequence continues at coordinate 69,747 of APFE030527190.1, forward strand.
GTGCTAGCGCAGCTCAGAACTACTCCATTATAAAATATTTGGCTCAAAGTCCATGCATGATGTCTACTTTACATGTACTCTAGTCGTGTCTTTCTCAAAGAACTACCTTGCTTTTGGTAATGGGGGCAGTGGATCCAAATAATTCTTTAGCTCTCACTTTTGATATGCATAATGTTAAGAAGAGACTTCCTCATCGTATGGCTTTCTAGATAAAGTCTACTTACTAGAAAACCAATATTTTTTGGATGGTTATAGATGAGGGAGCTTCCATGTGTGTCATGTCTATGTCATGTTGGAAGGCAATTGGATCACTTTTGGTTGTTCCTTCACCCACCCTCCTAACAGCATTTGACGATCATTCTCATAGGCCACATGGGATTATCCTGGTCTTTCGTATATGTGTTGGAGGAAATGATGTTAATGTCGAAGTGGAAATCGTTGATGCTAACCTCGATTACAATCTCCTTTTAGGGAAAAATTGGATTTATGAAATGGAAGCCATAGTTTCGACTCTGTGTCGCGTCCTTTGTTTTTCGCATGAAGGGAGAATTGTTAAAGTTGATCAATTGGATTATTCTCTAGGTGATCCTTGGGTAGCTTCGAATTCTACCATTCCCTTGGAAGATAATCCTCGTAAACTTATTGAGAATCTAGGAGTCAAGATGTACTCTTCCTTGATGGGTGTATTTGATCTTCCCCCTCCTATAGCTAGAATAGATACAATTTGATCCTCAAGGAGCCTTTACGGAAAGAGTTTGTTCGAACTATTGTAGTTGTACCCCATATTAATATTTTTGCACCCCTATTGTCCCCATATTATTATTATTGTGCCCCATAGAATCCCTCTATTGTTATTTTTGTCGTTTTATATTATTATTGATAGGCCGGCTGGGTTTATATTATGACTCCTTAGACTCGTATATATAGAAAGGAGGTTTTATCATTTGAATCATAAAAGAATTGTTCATTTATGTAATGTAAAGGAGGTTTGTCCCTCAAAGAGGTTGAATTCTAAGGTGCGGATCTATCTTTTCTATCTTTTCTTGAGCTTGTTTCATAACATATATGGTGTAAACGATGAGTAAGGGGCAAAGCATTGGTCACAATCCCTAGACTAGGATGTAAAATATTTGTATCCAAGAGCCTATTGGAATATCAACCATTGGTATTTGAGTTGACATGAGGCATAAACAAGCGACAACAAGGCAATGGTCGACATTTAAATCTATAGTCCCACCTTAGGTAACATCGGGTTACAATTTGAATTTGTGGAGACAAAGTCCACTAGCCATCAAAAATCAGGTTACAACAATGTGTGGAGAGAAGTGGTGATCTAGACACCTGAGAACTAAAATAAATGTTAAGGATGTGGTTCCCACCATCAATCTCGATTATCTAGCATTAAGGCTCAGGGTAGTCGTGGAATTTTTTCTGAGCACAATTGAATCCATGAAGAATTGTGAATAAGGAGGTAGGCAAGACCAAGGCTAGATAGAATGGAGTGTGGTTTTTTTTATTCGATCAGGAAATAATAACATTGGTAAATACCATGGATTGATATCCATGGTAAATAAAGGGTGAAAGCCATAAAAGAAAATGAAGACAATGTAGTAATAGTTTGGTCTACGTGTATTAGAGATTTGATCTACGAATGATAGTGTGAGCTACTACAAATGATGAAAGAAAGAAAAGTTCCTATCCGAGATATGATAAAATAGAAAGGAAGTAGTGAATATGGAATAAATTAGGATATAGGTAGTCTATCGATATGAGATATCAAGCATTATGTGGATTTTCAGGTTAAAAATGGGACTCAAAATGAAAAATGTACCAACAAATTCAGCTTTAAGGAAACCAATAGGATTCAAGATAATGATGTCATCCCGAGAGGAGAATATTTTTGGACAAAAATGAAGAAAACCACCTTTTTTAGTTATATATTTTACTTAAATCCTAGAAGGTTTACTCAAATTTCAAGTGTGTACAATGATTAGATGCAGAATATCATTTCACATCCAACAAGTGCCCACTTTCCACACTTTTGAGTATATCCACACCAAGAAAAATTATAAATACATGGAAAGAATATGTTTCTAACATGTTTAGGTTTATTTTTAATTTTTCTTTTTGTCGATCTACTCAATAGTATTCATAATAGATATAATATGAATAGTAGGTATGTTAAGGGATAAATTCCCCTAGGGTCTTGGGTTTATACCGTAGCAGATCGGAGGTTATTTATAAATAAAAACACACATTCCACATAGCCATGATGCTAATATAAACAAACTCTATGATGAGACGTGCACCTGGGGGTCCTTCATTTTGGAAGATACAGCCAAGGCCCAAACCCTCTTGGAGTCTCTTTTAGTCCTTCAACCTGCAAAACCATCAATTCAAGAAAGCACGATAGTATATGGACTAAACATCATAAAGAAATCATCTTCATAGCATATTGAAAGGTAGTTAGTTATACAATTAAAACAACCATTCATATGTGAATCATAACATTGATATCATAAACATGAAGAAGATTTATATTAGGAACAAGACAAGCGTTTATTTTATTATAGATAACTAAAGTACAGAAAGGAATGATTTCACCTGAGTCATCCTTTCACAGGCTCCAAGCGGAACCATCCTTCGAATTCGTCTAGTCTCAAGCCTTCAACAAACTCCTTCCATGACTTACTCCAAGATATCTCAAGTAGTAAAAAGACATCATAACACAAACAAACAAGGGTTTCCTATAATGGGGGAAGTGCTGGAAGCACAAGGATCTTCAGACCTGGTCAAGGATAATCTCAGCAGAGTGATCTTTCTCTCTATTCTCTCTTCTTTTAGGCATTCCCGTTGAATCCTTTTATACCTCTCCCAAAGTAGTTTTTTAGTTGGGAATTCATTGGGAACGGTTGGGCCATGGGCACTAATAGGTAATCAACAAGTGAAACCCATGATCTCCCCCTGAAATTAAGGAGATTTAATTTTTTTAAGTGTTTTAAGACATATATGTGGGTTGGGCATACACAGACCTGCATACACACGCCTTTAGCTCAGGGCAATGTCGCGTATAGGGAGTAAAACATTGTTTTTTATTTTTTTTGGCCCGGGTTTGGAAGGAGAGGCTGCTCTAGGCCATGAGTGCAACATCACAAACATCAAGAGTCAGATTTTGAGCTATAATAGATGCCCCCAATATATGAGGTCAGAAGGGGTACATGATGGCCAAAATGTATTAAGAAAGTCCATGGAAAGGAGATTTGTCAAAAACTGAGAAGGACTTCACCAGAGTTTAGCTTTCCAAGCCACAAAAGGAGATCAGAAAGAAGCATTGTCTGAGGTAGGCATACCCATGCTCAGAGAAAGTACATCATGTCCGCATATCAAGTACAGGTAGATCCACTAAGTATACAAGTATAAAAGATTGTAAAATACATAATGAATCATCTGATCATGATTGAACAAGTACATGTCTAAATATCACATATTAGAATGTCAATCATGCTGAAGGATGAAGTGGATCACTGATATCAAAGACTGATCCCAAAAAGTACCAAATGGACATCATGGAGTAAGATGGCACTACACTATAAACTCAGGTGCCAGCATATAGAATGTCACCATGAATGACTGCAACATATAAGGTCGAGTGGTATCAACTAGCAGCAACAGGAGCAACTGTTAAGTGAACCAATGAATGCTGATGCAACCTGAGGTCTTCACTGACCACCATATTACATTTCTACACCATGGGAATAAATGATCTGAATTTGATCATGTGAGAAATCGTTTTATTACCGATCATTGATGTATACCATTAACAAACACGAGACTACTCACCGATAATCATAATGAGTGTCAAGGTACTCAGTACAATATAACAAGTGTGAATAGATGAGTTGAAGTCAAACACCTGTAAGAATCTATCAATCAAGAGACAATGATGGTTTCCCACTGTCGATAGTGAAGGATCTACCACTAATGACTACAAACCCCAAGGTATTTCCAAATGGACTCTAGATCTTTTCCCTAGATCAATGAGTCGTAGTCGACAGGGAAACATCCGCTAGAAGGAAGGCATTAAGGCATCCTTCATCAATGTAGTGCGAGTGTAACCTGTAGGCCAATAATGTGGAGGGAATCGGATGAAAACAGATGTAGTAACCCAACCGAAGAAAGTTTCCAGTGTACACAAGATGTGGCTAGCGCACGACGGAAACCCTCTAAGCCAACCAATAATGAAAGCTAACATGGAGGTGAGGTATCCACCAATAGGGTCAAATGGAAACAAAGGTACTACAAGAATCCCAATGTGTGATAATGTAAGCTGATGTCGAACACAAGGGAAACCACTCAGTCAAAGACCCATGATACTGATCGATGTTGAGCACAAGGTGACCTATCAATAATGAAAATAGGGCCAAGCTGCAGCTCTAGGCTTGTCCTCAGAGCAAGATGTTGTCGTTGATAAGGACACGACCTGCCAGCAAGAAGTCAGTGGAGACCTTCTCAAACCGGCATGAGTAAAGGACCAATATAAGTGATGTGATAATAGACAAGACACTGACAACCAGGGATGGTCGAATGGAGAATGAGTCAAGAGACATCACAGAGAGGTTGACTTAGGCTAACTTCAGAGAGGTTGACTTAGGCTAACTTCCCTTGAACAAAAGCATGACTCAATGTGACTATGTGGCAGCATATGATGACTCTGTATAAGTTCATCGTGCAGGAGACACGAACAAACCCTCCATATGATTGGAAGAGATAACCAATCGGGGGAGAAATGACTCAATAACAAGGTTAAGTCGTACCTAAGTCAAACTAAATCCTGCCCAAATGGAGGAGACTTTGTTTTGAGTGCTTTGTTCAAGGGCAACACAACTGACTCTAGCTACCAACAATAAATGAAAATATTGTCCCATTCTGTCTCTTTTCGGAATATATAATTTTTTTTGTCTTTTTCTTTAAGCTGGAAAAAGAATAAAAGAATGTTATAGTATAGTGGAAAGAACGATTGTCAGTGAAGCAGATGATCTAGTTCCTAGGATTGGAACAATCCTATGCTCAATGAAGGGAGGTGAAAACTAGTCAAAGACACTCAAAGGTGTGTTCCTTCCATGGGTCAAGGTGTGTCAAATTGCAGAAGTCAGGCATATACTAGTTTGATTTTGCAGTCGTCATGGTCAAAAGTTGGCTTAAACATCAGTCCAAGTGAATCCGACTCAAGGCCAAAAGGTGCAAGTGGTCAAAATGTAATGCAGTAGTACAAATCAACACAAAGGAGTCTCTAGGATATAATGCCAGAATGAAGCAAAGAAGCAAAGAGGAATGAGTCTTCATTGCATAAGTCATGGCGGGGTTGCAAAGGACTCCCGAGCCTACTCAGATCAAAGAAACATGGGCAACAAATGTCAGTGAGGTGCTCACTACGATGCCCATGAACATGATGGCTCTACCACCGTGTCATGATTTATTAATTGGCGAGTGAAGATGGTTTACAGACCATAACATGATGGGATCGACTCTATGGCTAATATATCGAAAAATGGAGGCTAGTGTGCATAATGCAATGGAAAAATGGCTTCACTAACCTATATTCCATTGAGAAAACGATACTTGCCATGACAGGTCAGTAGTCATGGAACTATTTCAAAACTGTTGAAATAGCGTCCAAAATGTCCTAAAAATCAAACCATTCTCGACATTCCAAGCTCCCAAGTGAAAAGTTACATGAGACCAAACAAAATCAAGTTTTGAAAAAAATCTGCATTTTCAAAGCCTATAAAATATTTTCTGGACTCACCATTTTCACCATTTGATTTTGAGAGCAAAGGAGTGGAGCAAAAGGAGAAAACTTTTCCATACACGAAATTTAGCCATTCAGAGCCTTCCAGAATCACCAGGTAACCCTTAAACTTCTCTTGCATTCAATTGTGACTAGTTTTAGAGTTTTCAATTTAAGTTTTACAGTTGAATTTTTTGTCAAAAATTTCGCCACGGTGTATACGTGGGTTGGACAAATGAGACCCACATATACGCAACCCCTACACACAACTGTGTGTAAAATGGACCCGCGTATACACCGCGAACGTTTCAAATAAAAAAACTAACGGTCTAAATTCATTTTTCTTTAGGATGCTAGTCACTTGGTGAGAAAGAGAGCATACCTCAGTGGATGATGAGGTTATGAACGTTCCTAATGCTTTGGATGCCTTACAGGGATGAGGTTTGCTAAAGTTCTTTAAAATGCCAAATATGAAAGCAAACACTCACCTGCTTGAAATGCTCATTCACTATTGGAGCATCAAGGATGATTCATTTATGATTGACCAAATGCCACTCAGGATAGAAGTGGAAGACATTTATTTCATCGCAGGCCTTTCCTGAAGGGGAGACATAGTACATTCCAGGGGCAGGTCATGAGGTAGTCTCTCGATCGAGGACTACGTACATATATATTGCTTGGGACATCCAGAAAAGATTGGAAGTCAAATTCCAATAAAACATGTGGAGAGTTTATCGCTGAGGATAATCCTGTTCACTATAGCTAGAGTGAACGGATCACCTTCTCTGCACCAAGCATCACAGCTAGCCATGAGCTTGGCGGTAGATTGTCTCACCACCGTATTTGACTGGTGTACTCCTCTTCTGGCCAGCCTAAAAATCCAGCTTACTTCCATCAAGAGACGGCTGACCAAAAACTTCGAATATGGAACTATTTTGTACTCTTTCTTTTTTGAAAGGGTCCCTGCACTTCATCCTAGAGTACCGGTTTCAATTAGCACCCCACGAAATCCATGAATAGGCAGGTGGTCTGACTTAATGAAACGTCTAGGAGGTGGGGATGTCCCACGGACTACATTTGAAGATGACTTCTTCTCTTGGTGGGAGCAATAGATCATCGCCATAGATGACTACCCTTATTCTGGGTTGGACTTCTGATGAGATCTCGATCTAGTATTACCACCGACCGCAGCATGGGGTGACATTGGTATGTGTTTTTTGATTTTATGATTTTTTGTGATTTTTCAAATATAATAATAAAATTTGAAAAATATTTTTGATAGGATTCAAATGACTAATATGATGATCATGTTCCAGATATTGGGCCAATGCGACCAAATGGTTTCCCACGGCATGGACGTGACGGCCGAGGGGCTGAAGAGGCGGCTTCAGATACAGAGAGACTTCTACACACATTTCAACAGCACTTGGTGAGACTAACTCATCAAGTACCGATGGCGGCCTTAGAGGATATCCCTATAGATATGCAGCGTCATGTGGTTGGCATGCCACAAGACCGGGTTCACACTCTTAGGTGTGTCAGCAATGCAGTAGTTGCCTGCTTAGCCGCTCATCCTGAGCTGGGGCATTAGATATATTGGACATGATTATGGGCATTTGAGTCCCAATTTTGTATATATTTTGGACACACTTATTTACACTCGAGATGTTTTATGATATATATATATATATATTTATATATAATTCGACTTTTTGATGCTTGATTTTATTGTGATGAATGATTGATGTGCCAGTCTAATGCTTGATTAGCGATAGAAACAACTAACCAATTATGAGATCTTGGAATGTGAAAATAGTTAATATAAGTAAATGATCTTTGCAACAACCTCACCCTTCAATACTAGCGATATAAACATGGATCCCTTACCCGATAAATGTTCTTCAACTGTGACACTATCGATTGTGAATCAAGATAAACTACCAACGAATCGATTTCTTAAGAAATTGCTTTGGATAGTAAATTAATGATTGCAGTATACTCAGCCATATTATTTGAAGCGGGACCAATGCATACTCCCCTTGATACCATCAACTGACCAGTTGGATAGTAGAGTACCCAAGCTGTGGAAGCGAGGTTCCGAGTGTGCCAACTAGCACCATCAACGAATCCAAAATAGAACAAGTCATCCATCAACACTTGCTACAACAGACCAAAAAGTGTCGATATCAGAAACTCTCAATGGGATATGTACAAATATACAAAATGTACAAAGAAGCCATTACCTAGCTGCTACTTAAGCAAAGTACTTCTTGAGGTAGAGCTCGTTGCGAGGCTCTGCCAACTTGTTTCCTTCAAAATCAATTAGCTCATATGCCCCTTTTCCTAAAACTCGTTTAATTATGAAGGGACCGTACCACATAGGCTTGAACTTGCGTGCCCCCAAGGCATCCTTGTCTTGGTCATAGACCAAGACAAGGTCACCTTCAAAAAAGACTCGAGGACGGATAACTTTATTGTACTGAGTTTTAATGCTTTTCTTATGAGCCTCATTGACTATGGTGGCATCTCAATGCTACTCATCAAGATGTTCCAAATGAAGGAGGCGCTCTTTGAGACTAGAAGTCTCTAGAAGGAGCTCGACAGCTAACTTAAGAGATGGGATTTCAAATTCAACAGGAAAGATAGATTCCATCCCATAAACTAACTGAAAAGGTGTAAAACCTGTAGCATTCTTTACGGAGGTTTGGAATGCCCAAAGAGCTAGATACAACATAAGATTCCAATTGGACAGATTTTTGTCGATCGTCCTTTGCAATATCGTCTTGAGGTTTTGTTCAATACCTCAACCTATCCATTGGCCTGAGGGTAATAATGAGATGAATGTTCCTACCGGAAACCCAATTTGAGAGCCAATTTAGAGATTAGTTGATTCTGAAAATGATTGCCATGGTCAGTGACAATCTCTCTCAAGATATGGAACCTTGAGATAATCTGATTAAAAAGGAACAATGCCACTATTTCACTATCATTTTTATAAGTGGGCATGGCCTCATTCCACTTCGTGAAGTAGTCTACAGCCACGATAATGTACTTGTGATTCACTACTGAAGGTGGATTACAAGTTGTAAAATCAATACCCCACTTAGTAAAAGGACCGACAGTGAAAACGGGAAAAAGAGGAGCTGGATGTGTGCACATCTTTCGAGTATAGATTTGACAGGGGTGATAGCATTTGACCGCTTCAACGCAATCTTTGAAGAGCCAAGGCCAAAAATAGCTGGCACGCAAGATATGCTGAGTTGTAGCAAGCACTGAAAGATGACCACCACAAGCTCCATTGTGGCAGTCATTGAGCACTGAATTTGCTTCCTCAAGGGTTAAACAGCACTGAAGGATTGAATCAACCCCTCGACGATATAATGTATCACCAATGATAACATAATTTTTAGCCAGGTGACATAATTTTCGACGTTCATCCTTAGAGAAAGTAGAGGGGAACTTTGAAGTCTAGAGATAGACAATGATATCTCCATACCAAGGGTCGAGTGAAGAGATGAGGAATAAATGTTCGTCAGGAAAACTTTCCTCATAAATAGTATCCTCTCCACAAGGAAGCTCGAAGATTAGCTCGACAAAAACCATAGATTTCTTAGACTTGGCGGACAAGAACTTGAGATCAAATTCTTGTAAAATTACTATCCATCGATTATATTTTCCCCCAATTACTTGCCGACTGAGAACAAATTGAAATGGATTGACCATTTCTAAGACAAAATTTTTTCGTAGCAAGATATAATGATGGGGCCGCTGGGCAGCATCGACAGCTGCCAAGGCCAACTTCTTAACAGGAGAATAGTGAAGTTTAGGGCCTATCAAGCCTCGACTCAGATAATAAATCACATGCTCTGTGATCGAATCGTCTTCTTGAACAAGAACCATACCTATGGTTGATTCTGCTGCAGCGAGATATAAAAGGAAGTGCCTACCATAATCCGGTGGACTCAAAAGCGGGGCAGAGACTAATGGGTTTTTCAAGTCATCGAACGACCACTGCCAAAGTCGTCCCATACAAATAACTCCTTTTTGTAGCAAATGCATAAACCCTTTAGTGATCTCAACATAATTTGCTATAAAGCATCTTAAGAAATTATCCTTCCCTTGAAGGCTTTGAAGTTGTCAAATTGAGGATGGGGGAGGCAACTTAATTATTGCCTTTACCTTGAAGGGATCAACCCTAATCCCTTCATTTGACACAATGAACCCTAATAACCAACTAGATGTAACTGCAAAAATGCACTTATTAGGATTCAATCAGATCTTGTAAAATTGACATCGCTCAAAAACCAATCAAAGATGACTAGGGTGATCAATTCTCTTTCAAGAATGAGCAGCTAGATCCTCCAAGTATGCTTTGATGATATGTTTAATGTCATGTAAAGCATATGACATGGCCCACTGGAAAATAGCTCCAGCATTTTTAAGACAAAAAGGCATCTTTCTATATGCAAAGGTACCCCAGGGACATATAAAAGTCGTCTTATATTAATCTTTAGGACAGATAGATATTTGATTATAATCAGGAAAACCGTCCATGAAGGAGAAAATCTCATTACTGGCACACTCATCAATAATCTGATCAATGAATGGCATGGGGTAATTATCTTTGGGACAAGCCTTGTTTAGGTCTCTAAAGTCAATGCATACTCAGATTTTTTCTTGCTTTTTATCCACAAGGACTGGATTAGAAACCCAATCAATAAGAGGAATAGGGTATATGAAACCTACCTTGAGCAACTACTTCGGCTTTAATGGTTGCTGCTTTCCTAGGATTAACTGGTCAAAGCCTTTGACGAACTGGGTTGGTGTTTTCACATGTCTTGATCTCATGCTGAACTATAGAAGGATCGATGCCAGAAATTTCATCATAAGACCAAGCAAATACATCTCGAAATTACTTAAAAAGGTCGGTGTAAATTTGAATTTCTTGAGGGGAACATTGACTCTGATGAAGAGATTCTCGATCATGTTAGGGTTCCTAGAGATGTTTATAGATATCATTTTTGAAATCATCGACATATTATCTTTGGCACGAATGTCTGCTGGAGCCAAAGGATTTGATACCATACAAACATCAGTAGTAAAGAGCTCAGAGAACCTAGATTCTACTTCCTGCAACGGAGGAAGAAGATATGAACGATGGTGTAAGTCTTCCCAAAGTTGATCTACACCCATCATTACTTCTAGGATTGCTTCTTTGGAAGGTAAAACCATATCTAAGAAGTCCATCGTAGAGGTAGAGTCAAGGGTCCAGGCCCGGGCCACATCACCATCTAGATCCTCCTCAGAGAAAGGAGTAGAGTGGTTTTTTGCAGAGTTGACGATAGACTAATATCTAAGCTCTACTGCAGACATAGGGAATGCCATTCCACCAAATTTTCCTTTAGCTAATGTGGTTGTAGGTGAAGGCAATGTCCAAGGGTCTGAAAAATAATGAGTTCGGAAGAACTCTTCTCGAGAAGACTCCTTAGATGATGAAACGACATTTATTCTAGTGATAGGAGAGGGAAAATCAAAGGTACCCATCAATGAAGAATACATCCCAACTCCTAGATTCTTAGTAGGCGGACGAGGGTTACCCACTAAAGGAATAGTAGAGTCTGAAGTTACTTAAGGATCAATTGGACAATAATCCAATTGATCAACCTTAACGATTTCCCTTCATGAGGAAAGCAAATGATATGAAACAAAGTCGAAACAACAACATTCATTTCGTATACCCAGTTCCTTCCTAAGAGGAGATTGTAGTCTAGGTTAGAATCAATGACTTCTACTTCAATATTGATGACCTTCCCCCCATCACATATGGGAAAGGCTAGGATAATCCCATGCGGCTTATGAGAATGCCCATCAAATGCAGTCAAGAGGTTAGGTAAAGGAATAGTCGAAGGCGATCGAATGGCCTTCTAGCATGACATCAGCATGATTCACATGGAGGCTACTTCACCAATAATGGTACAAAAAATGTTAATTTTCCGGTATGTACACCTTATTTGAAAAGCCATATGATGAGGGAGTCGGTTTTTGACATTTAACATGTTGAAAGTGAGCACTAAAGAGTTAGTTGGATCAACTGCCCCTATCGTTAAAAGTAAAGCACTTCGTTGATGTGGACATGACTGGAGAACCTCTAAAGTAGACATGGCACATGGACTCTGATTCAGATCCTCAACAATGGAGTAATTCTGGGTGGCCCTAGCATTTGGATTAATAGTCGCACATTTAGTGGAACCTCTTGGTATCCGTGGTATAGTCTCGACAGGGGGTCACTCAATATGAAGGTCGGTACTTCTAGGAGTAGTTTTGTCCTTGGAAGTTTCAACTTCATCGTAATCACATGATTGAGTGGCGACATGGACATTAGAACCCATCATGAAAACATTTGATGATTTTGCCCCTTCCTAGTTTCCCCCTGTAGAGGTACCAGGATTTGAATTTGTGCCAGCAAGCAGTTGCTTTCCTTGGCGAAAAGGGTTGGTTAACACAGCTTGAGAACTAGAAGTCCCTTGCTACCCTAACAAGCACTGAGTGTCTTGAATCTTTGGGCAGAGATGAGTTAAATGGTATCCATTGCATAACTTGCACGGAAACTTGAATTTCTTTATAAACTCATTTCTACCACCATCAACATTATTGCCAGATTTATTTGCGTCACCCTTCATATCTAGACTCTTTTTCTTACCTCATCCTTTCTTTTTCCCATTGGGATTTTGATTTCCCTTAGGGTTGGTAGATTGGATAGAATTAACTGAAGAGGTTTGGGAAGACAAAGGGTTAGACGATGTGACCTAGTTGTTAGGAGCAGTTTGTAAAGGCAACTGCTACAATTGGTTTAACAAGTTCACTGCATTTATGTCTACGGATCCATCGATACCATCCACATGGGAACCTGGCTTCAACTTGGCTATATCAACCTTAGTCCCAGGAGCATCTGGCAATATTTTTTGTAGAATCCTAGACTGAGAGTACATCATTTCTAACTGTTGGGCCCTAAAAATAGCTTGCTCCTCAGAATAGACTCCAGACAGGGAGACATCCTTAGAGCTTTCAGGTTGTAAAGATTTCAAAAACCATTCGAGACAGTATTCTGGAGGAATTTTTTCTTTAATGAGCCTCTTTCTCCATCTCCATTCTTGAATGTGATCGGAAATGTGGGTTGTCGTATCTTGATGAAAACTAGCTAGAAGTTCAATTCCAGCATCATAACAGACGGGCAACTGGAAATGATTTAAGAAAATAATAGCTAAGTCAGTGAAAGATGAAAAGCTTTCCCCTGGCAACTCTATATACCATTTGGCCGCATTGCCAGTCAAGGTGCATTGAAAAAATTTCAACCTAACCAAGTCATCGATAAGGGAGTTTGATGAGCACCACAAATGGAATGTGGTCACATGGTCACTCGAGTCTTCACCGCCCTTTCCCCCTAACTTTGGGATGGCGGAAGGGATTTTGGTTGGGATCGGAGGCTAGGCCAGATTGTATTTGATTGGATCATTCGTTAATTTCATGAGATCTGGCAAGTTTAATGCTGCCAAAAAAGGAAGCCTGGGAGGACCTTGGGGATTCCACCCAGACTAGGCGGAGCTCGCAAAGTTTTGAAAAGATTGGCCTAGATTTTGGAAGGCACCAGGCTGTCCAAACTAACTAGCAGAACCAGTTGAACCAAAGGGGGACCTTGTGATCCAGAAAAACTCAAAGTTTGACCATCTCTAGCCAAAAAAACTCCATAACTGGTGAAGCTCCCTCCTAAAGGATTATAAGGAGTCAATAACCCCAGATAAGGATTCCAAGTAGAAGCTAAGGGAGGAATACTTTGAAACGAAGTAACAGTGGAGTACGGCCTACTCCCTTGTTGACCGAAAAATGGATTGCCTATTCCCATGCCACTAATCGCAGGGTTAGTCCAACCTTGAAAAGGATTGTTGCTTTGTCCTGTAGAAGAAAAAGGCATAGATCCTATCATCGGGTTGGAATGTGGTATATGACCACTTCCAAAAGGAAAACCCTAAAATGAAGCCAACCCACCCATCGCGGATGTGGAGGCACTAAATGGAACTGATGCAATACCCTGTGAATAGGTGCCAAACGGGAAGAATCTAGTACTAAAACCATTCGCTTGGGAATTTCCACTCATAGAAGGAAAGGAAGCAGACCCAACTAAGGATGTGCTAGCAAAAGACCCAAATAAAGATGCAGAGGAGATGGAAATAGTTCCTCCCGCTTGTATTGATGTTGGTGTCTGCATAGTTGTAGCACTTGTGGTGGAAGCCATGCTTCCATTAGTGGCCATTGATGGTAAGTGCGTAATATGACCTGGACTTGATGCTCTATGCGTCAGAGTCCCAACAAATTGTAATACTTTTGGGTAGTTATAAGGTAGGGGAGAATTTAGAGCTGCTAGTGACTCTGGGAGTTCTTCTACGTCTATGTTTTTTTTTTATTGAAAGAGAACTCGAGAAAGAACTGGAATGTTCCTCTCTTGTTCTGCGGAAGTACCAAGCCTATGCTGAATAATAATGCCCCTGAGAGGAGGATCAATCCCCGATGCATCACCTGCCACAGGACGAAACCCACCAGTAGTATTACGTCTACACCTTCTAGGAGAAGGCTCTAAACTTGGTGGTGAAAGACCACGAAGTCTTCGAGATCATCTAGGTGATCGGTCAACCACTTTGAATTTTTTATGAAGATCTAATTAAAGACTCAAGAAAAAATGAAAGCTAGGCCAACTAAGAGCACAGAGCACACACTAAAAAGTCCCTAAAAGATATTAGCTATTTAAACAACTTTCAAGTATTTCCACTCCAGGTGATGAGGACCAGACACCAAAATACAAGAAATTGAAGTAAAGGGGACTTCAAAAGATAGTATGGGATAATGATGGCCCAGTCCTACCAGTGAAGGTAGCAAAGGAAGTTACACTGACCTCCTAATAGCAGCCTGCGCCAGTACAATCCCCCAAGCTTTGCAAGGGTGCCCTCCTATAGTACCATTGATAATGATACAACGTCAACCTCAGGTGCCATGGGATTCCCCTCTGCATCCACCTATGTAGATACCTAGGAGAGGCAACTAAGGTTACCAACTTTTATTAGAAGCTAGGCAGAACAGTCTTGAGGTAAGATCCGACAAGTAGGAGAGGGGGTATCTCTCTTCCTTATCTTAAGAAACCCTCGTTTTTAACTCCCACATCCGGAGCTTTCCTAGTCTCCCTAATGCTATTGGATTTGCACTGACTATTCAGACTCCTATGTTTGACAGTTTAAATGGCCTTCGAGAGTTTTCTCTCCACTCACCTAATCCAAGGCCCTAAAATATCCTAAAACTTGTTGGTGTGTCTAACTTGATAATTATAAAAAGTTTTAGTATATTTTAATTGGTTCTTGTTTTTAAATGGGTTGTCTTAAGTCAAGGGATAAGCGGAAATGAAAATTGTGGTGTTTTGATGCAAAAGAAATTAATAAAAACCAAACTCTATGCAAATGCACTTGTTTTCTTCTTCAATGAAAGAAATTTCTACTAGGTTCAGAGGAACTTCAAAGAAATCAATAAATTTTTCTTTTCTTTTCTTTTACTCAAGATTCACACTCACAAAAATTAACAAAACTATGGATGTCCTAAAAATATGAACAAATCTATCCTAATGAAATGAGTACATGCTGATGCAAAACTTAAGACTACTCTAAATCAAGAAATGAAAGTAACTTGTTTATCAATTTTAATTCGCCACTTAATATGTTTAGATGGAATATAAGTTGCTAATTCTTACTTTCATCCAAACACTAAAAGAAAGTTTCAAGACAAACAAAAATGCACTTTCACTCGAAAAAAAGAAACTAAATCAAAACAAAGGTCAAGAAAGCAAAACCAAGTTTTGAAGAAGTTTTCTTCAAAAGCCAAAACAAAAGTGACTTTTCGAAAGTTCTCTAAACAAGACTAAAACTTTATGATTGAATAATAGGCAACAAAACACTTTGTAAGTTGAAAACACAAAACGCGTGAAAACTCAACGAAAATGTGTTAGATTCTCTTCATAATCAAAAAGCAACAACAAGAGCTTGGCAATAAAAACCAAAATATCGAAAAGACAACTTTCAATAAAGTGTGAATGAAAAACTTTCGGAAAGTAAGAAAAGCAGATGGTCACAAATATATAGTTTTGACATGCAAGCAAAAAAGTCACCAAAAGAAGATTTGGTAGAAAGATTGAAATCAACCTTTCTGCCCTAGAAAAATAGAGCAGCTAAGATTCCTAGCAAGAAATCTTGTGTGCTTAAATGAAAATGATGACGCTTGCAACAAAACAAATAAGACCAACACTTTCCACAATCAGAGAGAGTTTGAAATCATATACTTGCTGTAAAATAAAGACTGACATAGAAAAGTAATTGTTCAGGACTGATTCAAACCAACAGACAGATCTTCAGAAACAAAAATATTTGAAAAATCTTGAAAATTTTAGGGTATACGTGACTGTGTTAGTGCACAACTACTTGTATACACTATTCAGCGTAAGGAAGCATGTGTATATGCGGGTTTACTTAAGGAAACATGCGTATATACGCTTATATAAACTGGAAAAACAATGTATATAAAAGATTACAAGAAAAAACAAAAAATAGTCTGACGAAACTAATCAAACTTACAATTCAAGTTCCTACAAGAATAGACTACACAGTAACAGCAAGAAAATAAATAGCTGAGCCTTGATTGGCTTGAATAAACCCAAACTAGGAACAACAATACTGTTGTCCCCAGCAGAGTTGCCAATTTTGTTAAGGGATAAATTCCCCTAGGGTCTTGGGTTGATACCCTAGTAGATCGAAGGTTATCTATAAAGAAAAACACATGTTCCACATAGCCATGATGCTAATATAAACAAACTCTACGATGAGAGGTGCACTTGGGGGTCCTTCGTTTGAGAAGATCTAGCCAGGGTCCAAACTCTCTTGGAGTCCCTTTTAGTCCTTCAACCTGGAAAACCATCAATTCAAGAAAGCACAATAGTATATGGACTAAACATCATAAAGAAATCATCTTCATAGCATATTGAAAGGTAGTTAGTTATACAGTTAAAACAACCATTCATATGTGAATCATAACATTGATATCATAAACATGAAGAAGATTTATATTAGGAACAAGACATGTGTTTCTTTTATTATAGATAACTAAAGTACAGAAAGGAATGATTTCATCTAAGTCATCCTTTCACAGGTCCCTAGGGGAACCGTCCTCCAGATTCGTCCAGTCTCAAGCCTTCAACAACCTCCTTCCATGAATTACTCCAAGATATATCAAGTAGTAAAAAGACATCATAACACAAGGAAACAACGGTTTCCAATAATGGGGGAAGTGCTAGAAGCACAAGGATCTTTAGACCTGGTCAGGGATAATCTCAGTAGAGCCATCTTTCTCTCTATTCTCTCCTCTTTTAGGCCTTCCCTTTGAAGCCTTTTATACTTCTCCCAAAGTAGTTTTTTAGTTGGGAATTCGTTGGGAATAGTTGGGCCACGGGCACTAATAGGTAATCAACAGGTGAAACTCATGATCTCCAACCAAAATTAAGGAGATTTAATTTTTTAAAGTGTTTTAAGACATATACGTGGGTTTGGTATACATAGACCCACGTACACACGTGTTTAGCTCAGGGTAATGTCGCATATCGGGAGTAAAACATTATTTTTTAAATTTTTTGGACCAGGTTTGGAAGGAGGGGTTTCCCTAGGCCATGAGTCCAGCATCACAGACATCAAGAGTGATATTTGGAGCTATAACAAGGTATTCATTGGATGTGAAATCGAATTGTGTATCCAACTAGTGTACACATTTGAAATTTGAGCAAAGCTACAAAGAGATAAGTCGAAAATACAAAAAAGGATTGTTTTCTTTGTTTTATTTTATAAATTCATAACTATTATTTTATGTTTTTCCTTAGGAATCCCATTTTACACCTCAAAATTCCCTTAATGGTTATTGTAACAAAATAAAAAAAAGAGATTCCAAAGCAGAACTAAAATTTTTTGATCAGATCCACGCTTGAGGAAAGAAATGTAGAATAAAGATTGTTTCTACATATGTGATTGATTGAAATGTTGATAGTTTGAGCATGTTTTAGATGCAGTTGAATATCTAATTGAGTGAGAGCTAAAATAAAAATATAATAATTCTGATGTTTAACATGGAAGGAAAGCGTGTGCATCTATGTTTGAAAATGGATGAAAGAGGGGTCTACTAGGAAAGTTAGTTTGGTCCCTACACATTATAGGTCGATGCCTCCTTCATGTTGGTGCATGTAAAAGTAAAGGAGAGGGTGTTGCCTTCAAGCGGGTGCTTGTAAATTCAGTATATGCTTGTCTCCTTCTAGTTGGATCTAGAAAAGTTGATGTCACCATAGGTTGTAGCCTACAATAACATGTTTTTTATGGTTCTATCCCTTTATGAGTTCCCATGTACATATGATTTTTTATGCGTTTTTTAATTGATTCATTGTTGAATGGTTTGGAATACTCTAAATTGTTAATAATTGTTGAAATTTGTCATTATTTTGATTCACCTCACAATTCTCAATTTAATCATATTTCTAACACAACAATAGTGTGTTATAAGATGAAAATATCAAGAATCTAGGAATCAGTTTATGGTGTTTCCTTGCTACTAGCAAGCATCCATATCCCTGACAGAGTCACAAAAATCACAAGCATTGCTTCAATACCGGTGAGAGTCCATATCCCTGACAAAGTTGCTCGTATGTATGAGTTACTCAGAAAACCATTCTTAAGCTTCAGGTTTTGTTTTCATTGATAGATATTCATCTATTATACTCTTTTCTCTCCTTTTTATTTTTGTTTTGGAGGGATCATTCACTATAAATTGGATCATTGGATCTTGAACAATAGACAGGATAATACCTTTAGAGACTGCAAAGTTCAATTGTTATTAATATGTGTCCTTCGCATCACTTCTTGAGCCTAAGCCCTCAAATGAAAGTGAGAGCCATGGTTGAGATATTCTAGGAAAATTGAAACTTCTCAACTAGATCAATTGTTGGATTAGATTCCTTCCATCATTTCCATTTTTCATAGTGATCCCCATGTTCTAGTCATGATATTATATGTTTTTAGAATTAATGCTTGTGATGTTGGTGAGTTTGTCTTAATCTCACAAATGGATTCATGGTCTAATGAGTGTAGTTACTAATGAAGTATCTTGGTCAAATAATATTTTCATGAGAGTGAATGCATGAAGAATAATGTTAGGTTTATTTATTTACTAAGAAGAAATCAAATTGAATGCGATATAAAAATGATATAAAAGAATACTACCAAAATCAAAAGAAAATCATAATGATTTATGTATATGGAACAATATATGATTCTATTACATAAAGTATACCTTAATAATTTGGACATTTAGTGAGAGGAGGTCAAATTATCCCTGAAGGTTTTGTATACGATATGTTCCTAAGCCAATTTTCTAATGAGTAATGTAGGGATCAAGCCATAGGGGTTGGAACTTGGTGTCTTTACCTCTTTCTTCATGGGTTTTGTCCCAATATAGCGCTAAGTCTCTTACTTGAAAATATTTCTCACCAATGACTCTATTATCAAACCACATTTTAATTGTATATTGATGAGTGGTGAACTTGTGTCGAGCCTCATTTCATTCATCTTCAAGTTTAAGCGAGGTGTTTATATTTCTCTGAATGACTAAGAAAAATTGACCTTGGGAGTCTAAGGCTATCTTACTATAAGGTAGGAACATTTTAGGTGGCAGTATAGACTTCTTGCCACATAAAATAAAGTAAGTGGAATTTCCTATAAATACCTTGTGTGTGACTCATTTTTCCCATAGGGCATTGTACCAGTTTATTTATTGATCAGCTGTGGTTTGTTCAAAATATTGATCAATTTTTTTTTGCTAGGTTTGGCCAATCCATTTCCTTGCATGTAGTACATGGAAAAATGTCTCATAATAATTCCTTTATTTGGTGAAATTTCATTTAGTTTCAAAGATGGAAAATTCTAAACATGGTCATTATTTGTTGCTCTAACAATTATATGACCACTTAATCCTTGATGGTGCTAGAAGGTGAAACCTATGTACACCAAGTGAAGTAGTCAATGGCTATCAACATGTCTTGGTATTTCATGGATGAATAGTTGTGGTAAAGTCTATCGACAAGGATCCATTGCTCCATAATCCTATGCCCTATTAGGATCACCATAAAGAAAAAAGGATGGCTAAATCAAGAGAATAAAAATCCCCCAATCAAATGGTGAGGCAAGTAGACATTCATGTGGTTCCTATTGCTATAGGTTTTAAACTTATACTCAACCTCCTTTTAGGTTGTTGAAGGGTTTTATGCTTGATGAAAAATTCTCTTTCTCCAATCTGGAGATCTCTCTCTTCCACTATTGGTCCAAAGCCCACACACAAACACAAATAAAAAGAGACAAAAAGTAGTTTTCTACAGACGATTGTTAGCTCAAAACATCAAGAAACATATGAATATAAATTGCTACAAACATGAATGTAAAATAATTGAACATGAACCTTAACTAAACATAAATTAAATGTACATCAATACCTTCAGCTTTGGTTTTCCTCTCCTAATTCTAGTAGAGTCTACCCACTATAATGAATAAGGACTCAAGGAAACATGCACCGCTCATAACTAAACCACTAGAAAAAACATATGACTCTCGAAATTTGATCATAAGCTTCCTTCCAACCATCACTCATAAGATTCCTTGAATGCAGTTATGGCATAACACTAAGAAAGGAGTGGTCAGAGGCCAAGGAAATAGGTCAACAATGTAGTAACACAAAGGGACTAACCATAGGGAGAAAAATAGGGTGATAACATATTTCACCTAATGTATGAGGTCAAGAGAGTAACTAATGGTTGAATTGCATTATAATAAAGTTTAGAGACCAAAATAGGAGGGAGGAGACAAATCCAAGAACTTATATTGGAAGATACCAAATGTTGAAGTATCATTTGTGTTGATAACATCCCCGAGGCGAGAACACCCATGCTCAGTCATAAAGAGATACTAAACATGCCCGTCGAAACATACATTATGGATCCATGACATGAAATTCTAAACATAACCATGAATAATACACAGTGGATCCATGTGACTCATCAAATAGAGAATAGCCACTAACAAATACAATGTGGATCTATGTCATAATATACATGAGGAGGAATATGGATAATGGTAGACAGGAAGTGCCCAGAATATCCCTCAAGGTAAAAATGATACATAAATCCAACCTAGCCTGGGAAGGGTGCGATATAAGAGTGAGATGTACCTAACCTAGGGTCTTTGACATAAGCCTAATGTGTTGATAAAACCATATGACTACAAGTGAATGAGGTAAACTAGTAACAAATGCGAGGGAATTCACCAATGAGGAAGATGGACCCCAAGGTACCCAGGACTATCCACTAAGTGTGAATAGATGAGTTGATGTTGAACACCAGTGAAATCAACTGATTAGGTGTGAATTATGCAAACCAATTTTTGATCACGACAAATCCAGCCACTAAGGTCAACCAGATCCAAGGTACTACTAGTTCCTACGTCAATCTCCCAGATAATGAGTTGAAGTAGACAGGAGAAGATCCATCAAAGGAGGGCATTAATGTATCCCCCATCAATTGACACAGAATAGATCAAGATGATGCAGTGTATGGATGAAGTGATGAGTTGATGAAATAAAACTGACACAAATATGGCCAACTCAAAAAGGTCAACAAACATCTCTAGATGGCCGACACAATTTAAGGCTTCCCTTAAACATGTAGCGGCACAAAAAAAAAGTGACTTGAAAGCATGACTAATGAGAACTACATGATATCATGTAATGATGTGGGAGGCATTGAAGCATGCTCCATATGACTGGAAGAGTAACTAGTAAGAGGATTATACAAACTCATATGTATAATACAACTCCTAGGCAAGCTATAACCCAAATATGAGATAATAATGCAGACAGGTACCATGTTCAAGGGTGACATGAAGGACCTTGCCATTTTGATGATGAATAAACATTAATTTTCTATTCCTTTTTCCCATTTTAGTCTCCTTCAAGTTTTAATGAGCATGAAAGAGAAGACAAGTATGCTCAATAGGTTCCTTTTTTGCAAATTTAGTTCTCCAAGCTTGAAAAGGAGATAAAACAGTACAAGGGACAACATTCTATTCATAATAAACTAGAGTATTCATTTTTTCTAACTTGTCTATTTACCTTGGAAAAGGTTTAAACTTATATTGAATAGATGTCCCTTCAATTAATTTAACTATTGTGAAGGAGACAATTTCACTCTGCACTATTTTTTAAATTAAGGAGTCTGAGAAGAGCTTAAAATAAAATCCTCCTAGAGAAATGAGTGGTATAAAGGGTATCAACTAGTTTCAATCATGGTGGAACTTCTCAAAACATGAAATGGTAAATAAATTAACTAATAATACCACTCATCGCAGTGGTTCCTCCAAGAAAGGGTAAAACACCAAGAGAAAGTGAATGACATACCAAACAGATGATGATGATGGAATGAAGAAACCAAGGCTCATCGTTCAAAAATAGGCTGATAAAAATTCACAATCACAAGGGATAAAGTGTGGAATCCTCTTGGGGTAAGACCAAAAATATGATAAAGAAGAGGAAATGATGCTCAAATTCTAGGTCATGGTGGGTCAAAAGGAGGGATTCTGAAAAGGAGAAAAAATGACTACATGGACACCAATATGGAAAAAGGTGTTAAACTAAGGCATCCACGTATAGGTAAGCTCTACTACTAGGCTATTTTGTGCATAGAAAAAAGTGGCGAATTTTGCAACTTGATAGGGTCAGACATAAGGCACAATGATGGCAATTATGGTCAATAATGCATCGGTGGTGGTGATAGATGACCTACCCCTATATGTTAGGTTCAAGAGAAACACACCTGAGTTATAATTAAGACCACAATAGAAATGCCACCCCATCCTATGAAAACCATCCAGAAAGGATATATTGATGGTTAAATAATGAAAGAGACAAACATGGATGAGGTAAAAATGAGACCATATATTTCATTTGATTTTTTCATATTTTTATTTTTTGTTGGATATTTGGCATAAATAAGGCATGAAAAATACTTGTTTCATGCACATTCTTATGTACAATATGTACAAGAACAACTCAGTCTAATAGGTCATGTAAAAGTGTGCCTACTACCTGGCACAGGACAAGTTTTTCCATACATGAACTCATGGAAGAGTGGAGGTACCATATCATGCACAATGATGGTACCATGCCATAGAAATCAAAAATGCCTGATTTATAAAGGTTGATGATACCAGGAAACACCTAGAACCATAGCATTATTAGGAATGATTCGAGGACATATAAGGTGAGTGGTCTCATGAGCTAGTGGAGTTCCTTGACAAGGAATATCAACACATAGAAGGGGTATAAAGCACTCGTTAAGAGGTGGAGAGGAGTTTGAAAATTCATTGGCAAGTTCAGCATTAGAAACCCAAGAATTTACACAATCCAAGGGTGGCACATCCAAGGAGGGTTGAGTATATTCCCCTTAGGTTGATTCGAGATTTTGTTTGTTAATCACTACCCTTTCCAAGTTAGGAAGGCTAGAGGCATGAATAGGCATAATATCCCTATTGGCATTATGATGCATGTGTTGTACTTGATGGCAACCCTCTCATAGAAGATCATCTCACATGTATACATTCAGATGAATCGACAGAAGAAATATCAGATGTGACAGAGTGCATGGGTTATCAGACAACAAAAAGGGATCAGATGACAGTTCACAAGTAAGCTTTGCCATCAAGTCCAAAGGGGGAGATTGTTGGTATTATGGCTAAAGTGTTGTCCTTGATGGCAACCCATTCAGGTGATAGATCACAGTACTTCAAGTCAGCAGCAGAGATTGATGATCAGCTATCAAATATTGAAGAAAATAAGGGGTACGTAGGTACACCTTACAGAAGGTGCGTACACGCAGGCCGGTGTTACATAAAGTGCATACATACCCGCAGTTATCCCGTTCAAGAGGTGCGTACCCCCAGTTCACTTACTTCAAGGCAGAGAAAAGCACACGTGGGGTTTATTATGTTTAACTCTTGGTATTTAGCTGACGAAATTGTGTTATTATGGTTTTGGCCCGTGGTATTGATCCATGATTTGAGGAAGAGCTTGCCTATATAATGCAAAGGAGATCATTTGGCTTGTGTATACTTTTGGGTTGAATATCTTAAGAAGATAGGTCTGAAATTCTAGTGATGGGTTATGAGAGATAGCTAGATCTAAATCGAGGAGAAACATGAGAACTACAAGTCGGATCTACTAATGGGTTGATATCTCCTCGGCGCATGTTCAGATCTATAGATCTGACAGTTTGGGTTCTTCTTGAAGTCTTGAAATTATCTATATCTACAGGTACGCAAGTACAGTGAAAGAAAAGTGTGGAGATACGCAGGCACAGAAGCGCTGTAGGTGCACAGATACACAGTCCCAGAAGCGCTGCAGATGAGGAGGGGCACAGGCAGTTCATTGGACACATAGCGCATGTACGTAGGAATTTTGTGAGGCAGAGTGCGCACGTATGCAGGGAAGCAGTTGGAAACAGTGCGTACTTATACGCAGCTATTATATGGGTGAAGCTGCGTACTTCTCATGAAATCTACTTAGCTATCCATGTTTATCATTGCTATGTTCTGGGTTTTGATGTGATGTCTAATTTCTGGTATTAAGTTCTGATAACAGTAGTGATTGATTAAATGTTTATGCATTGATGGATGAATGGATCAGGTTCTTAATGACTCATCTTTATGTAATCTGATTGACTAGATCTGGTTGATGACTCACTTGTATATGTATTGATCTAGTGCTTGGGTAATTCAGAAGATTGTTTATGAGCATCAATGTTGTTGTTGGGTCCAGTATGAAAATTGGTTGAAACGTGGCCTTTCAGATTATATGTTGTGCTTCAGTGTATCCAGTGTGAAAATTGATGAAGCGTGGTACCTGGAGGAGAGAAGATTGTAGGTCGGCGCCTATGTATTAGTACATAAGCTAGTACAAAAGCAAAGGCGAATCTTTGGAGCATTGTAGCAGGTAGCAGCCTGAATACTAGTAAATGGATCGGCTAGTACAAGAGCAAAGGATGTTGTAGCTCCCGTACTAGTATAAGACTGCACCAGTACAAATATTGTAAAAGGATTTTCTTATTAAGAAGAAGATTGAGATGACTTGTAGCAGGTGGTTTTCTCCCGCATTGGGTTTCCACCTTATATCATGGTGTTCATGTGTGTGCCTTATGTGTGATGATCTATTCTATGTTACTGCATCTGTTAACTGGTAACATGGCTGATAATGTTCTAATGCACTCATTGATGATCAATTAACTTAATCATAAGAAGTTGTGAAAGTAGCATATATGAATCAGAGTTTGGAAATGAAAATGTTTTATTAATGTAATAATACTGATTCACCCCCCCCCTCTCAGTATTATTTCCAACAATTGGTATCAGAGCCAGTCCTTTGATAGAAGCTTGATCGCTTGAAGGAGATCTGTGGAACAATGGGAAAGAAGCCTAAGAAGAAAGCATCTAAGAAAAAGAAGTCATCTCAGAAGAACTATGACAGTGGGAGAATCGATTGGGGATTAGGCATAAGAAGATCTTTAGATTCAGAATCAGATTCAGAATCATTATCATGTATGAATGTGCTATCCTCTGAATATGCAAAAATTGGAAGTGTCAGTGAACCATCTGAATTTACTCTTATGGGTGAACAAGAGAGATATCAAATAGAGGCAGAATTTAAAAGGCTTTCAGACATAATCAGATATCAACAAGATCTTTTGAACAAAAGGGAATGTGACTTCAAAAAGGTAAATGAGTTAGTCAAGGTCAAATATCAAAATTTGCATGATGAAGTCACATCTCTAAGAAAAGAAGTCAATGAAAAGAACACAACAATTAAGAATCTCAGAGATAGATCCAGTGATTATGAGTCTTGAAGCTATGACCCTCTCACTAAAAGAAGAACTTGAAGAAGCCAAGAAGCAGAATAAAGATCTACTCCAAGCTATTGAAAAACAGGAAAACGAAGTCATCAGTTTAAAAGCACAGCTGGAATGTGTCTCCAGAGTTCGTCAAATGCTGCAGGATGTGAATGAAGAACAAGAAAAGGAGATTCTCAATCTAAGACGTCAGTTAGAAGAAGAAAGAAATGCTGAAGAGAACGTGAAGAAGTAGTATCTTGAAAAGGAAGAGCAACATCAAGTTGAGGTAAATATTCTAAAAGATAAATTAGAAGAAAAGGATAAGCTTTTACGATTTCAAGATAGCTCTAAAGTCTTAGATGATATTCTTAGTAGTCAAAGATCTCCTGTTATAAAGACTGGTCTTGGTTTCCATGAATCAGTTGAAGGTGAATCTAGTTGACAAGGTGAAGCAAGCAACTCTAAAGAGAAATCTAAATTGATCAACGAAGAAATGAAAGATCCATCTCATCATCAACCAAGGAAAGAGATTCCTCAAAGAAAATCCTTTACTCCTCCTATGAATAATGTTGAATGTTATGTATGTCATAATCTTGGACATGTTGCGGCTAGATGTAGAAGAAGAA
>APFE030527190.1:115054-167450 GCA_000404065.3 Pinus taeda
ACCTTTTTTACCCTCTCCCTTAAAATAAGGTGGGCTATTTGAGGTTATTTGTAAAAATGTACTATGATACAAAATATTTGCCCACTAAAAATTTAAAACCCCTTAATTTCGCCAAAGGGCGAACATTCGCCCCTAAAAATATCCTTGTCCTTAAGCGCCATTCCACTAGCTCAAAACTCAACTGCTTCCGATCTAAAATTCGTGAGAACAAAGTATTTCTCGTACAGAGATCGACCGTATGGGCATTCACCAGATATCTCACCTTCCAAAAGAAGGATGAATCCAGAGGCTACCTGGCCCGATTATAGACTCTGCCTGAAGAAAAAAAATGTAAACACTTTCTAAATAATAGATCTGATGATCAATCCTTGCTTTGATATCCTGTAGAACATTTTTCTAGAAATCAACCAGCTCTGATACCATGTAGAAATTTTGAATAATATAACACTTATTCACGGAGATTATCCTGATTATACACTATTTGTGGAATCATGCATAATACATAACCTCCTCTACGTTGATCATCAATTTTGAAGAATTAAGTAACCATCGCATGCGCACATTGAAGCATCACTCACACATATCAACACAGTATGTACTGGGGAAAGCATACAACTGAAAACCCCCAACTATCTGTATATTATATTGATTGAGAACATGTAACAATACATAGTACAATACTCCTCACTGCTACTCAGTACTATCTCCACCTATTACACACAAACTAGCTCAGATATGAATCAAGTCACTCGCTCAAATCTCCTCCACTGCTTGCCTGCCTCCACTACGCAATACCTGTTTAGAATGTAATGAAGAATGAGCTCAAAATTTGTATTCCCTCTGACTATACCACACAATCGTCATTGGCAATACTCAATCCATTTATTGTGCAAATCTCATGCACAACTATAGTCACAACTAACAACTGTTTTTCCCTTTCACTCACCTCTAACACTTGTCTCCACTAAACTGTCCATGCACTGAGTTAACTGATGTATTCTTTAGTTGATTTATGAGTTAATAATTAGTGAATTAATTAATAATTAATTCACACCACTCATCATTTTTCTATTTGTCAGTTAGACTAACTACAACTAGTTCAACTAAGTCAAACTAAACACAACTCCATCAACTCCTCAATCAACTCCACCAAACTCAATCACTTGAGTTCTAACTGAAGACCTTCATGCAATAGCTCAAATAACCCATAAGAAAAGTGTATTTCCTTCTGGAAGTTACATGTGCCACATCCGTAGCTCGAACTGAAGTGCTATAAGAGGATAAGATAATGTTTATAGTCCAAATATTATTAAAAGCTAATAATATTCGATTGTTCTATATTTAGACCGACAATTTAAAAATAGACTCCGCCCATATGTATAAAAATATAAGTCCATGTATTTTTACCAACATGACCAATCATCCACAAATAGCATCCTGCAACTCATAGACCATGATCCATATGTCTAAAAATAGACATAGTCTAAAAATAGACTTTGTGCCAAAAATAGCCTGTGCGACCACTTAGTGAAGGCAACTTCTTTTCACTAAGATCCATCATCTTGTTGCATTTTCAACATGTCGATACAATCCTGCAGGGGTTTAATATGCAGGATAGTGAACCGATGAAGGTTCCTATTCTTGTAGGTGTAAAGCTATGTATTGAACAATGTCCCAAGGCATAAGAAGAGGAAGATGACATGTCCCATGTTCCATATGTTGTTGGGTTGTGTTATATTCTTTCCACAACTAGCCCACATAGCTAACCAGGGGGTTAGAGGGGGGGCAGAGCCCCCCCTTCCTTGCGCCGATTGTGTAGCAGGGGGTGGGGGTCATAGGGGGTTTAAGGCATGAGTTTTGCAGATGTTTTTCGGAGATGATGGTTTTTGGTCCATGGAATTGGACGCAATGGTTTTCGGTCCATGGTATTGGACGCTTTGACATGTATAAATATGTATCTTAACATTGAAAGGAACATAATGAAAAATCAAGCTGGTAGTCCCGGTTTTGGGATTTAGGGGAAAATCTCTGTGTATATGTGTTTTATGTGTTATGCTCTCGCATTTTTTATTTTCTGTGTTTTAGAATTCATATGTAGGTAATTTCTATATAGGGTTAAAACCTACATTTTGTGTCAGAGTAGTTTTGGCTTCGAGGGATGCCTTTGTTGCTAAGAGGTTTCGCTCGGCTAGACCTTGTTAAGTGGGAGATCTACGAGATCAATTTTGGTGGTAAAAGAAGATGGCGAGTAGTGGAGAGATAGATATCGAGAAATTTAATGGTCAGAGTTTTGAGTTGTGGAAACTCAAGATGGAGGATCTATTGGTGGATAAAGATCAGAGGATCACGGTAGATCTGGGTACTAAACCAGTGGGAGTGTCTAATGAAGAATGGAAAAAGTTGGATTGGAAGGAAAAGAACACAATACATTTGTGTGTCTCATATTTAGTATTTCTGAATGTATCAGGGGAAGCTACGGTGAAGGCTTTGTGGGATAAGTTAGGGACTTTGTACCAATCTACGTCTCTGGTGAATAAATTGTTCCTATGAAAACGTTATATAACCTGAGGATGAAAGATGGGGACTCGGTGATAGAGCATTTGAATGAATTCAATACTATGGTAAGTCAGTTAGCATCTGTTGATATTAAAATTTTAGATGAAGTTAATCACATCAGTGTGTTGTGTTCTCTACCAGATTTGTGGGATAGTCTGGTTATTGCAATAGGTAGCAATGCAATTGCCTTTTAGTTTGATGAAATAGTCTCATCCTTGCTGACGAAGGAGATGAGACAGAGAATATGGAGAGCTGGGATGGTGATGCCTTGTCTATATAAGGACAGTCCCAGAACAAAAACAAAAATAAGTCATTAAGTGGGAGATCTAAATCTCCAGGAAAACTTGTAAAGGAGTTGTGCTGGAAATGCGGAAAGGAAGGGCACTACAAAAGGGGTTGTAAATCTAATGTTCCTGATAAAGGAAAGGGATCTGATGATGCTCCTTCTGCAGAGGCGAAAACAACCTCAGACAAAGGTGGGGATGTGTACTTGGCTTCTTCAAGTACACATGTAGATCATGAGGCATGGTTGATTGACTTAGGTGCATCCTTTCACTTTACTCCCCATAGAGAGTGGTTCTGCGAGTATGAGAAGTACGATGGTGGTGATGTCTTCTTAAGGGATCATAGGAAGGATAGAGTCATTGGTTGTAGAAAAGTAAAGTTGAAGTTGCAAGGTGGAAGGGTTAGAAAACTTTCGGGTGTTCTGCATATTCCTGCATTGGCCAAAAATCTGATTTCTGTAAGCAAGCTGGATGATGCAGGTGTAAAAACAGTGTTCGAGAAGGATGCCTACAAAATGGTTTGGTGAGCACTGGTATTGATGCAAAGAGTTTAAATTGGAACTCTGTACAAGTTGTAAGGTAGTATTGTTATTAATGGGTGCAACAGTTCTATGGTTCCTGAAAGTGGAGCAAAAAATCTAGTGGTCTCTGGAGAGAAGACCATGTTGTGGCATCAAAGGCGTGGACATATTGGAGAGAAGGGCCTTCGAATACTTCATGTTAAAGGTATGGGTAATACCTCTCTGGATTTTTATTTTTGTGAAAATTGTGTATATGGGAAGTAGAATCAGGTGAGTTTCCCCTCTAATAGTAAGAGGGTGAAACAAATATTAGAACTTGTGCACAGTGATGTGTTTGGACCTATGAAGGTTCCATCACCAGGTTAGTCTGTGTACCATGTATCATTTATAGATGACTTCTCAAGGAATACATGGATATATTTCCTTAAGAAGAAATCTGAAGCCTTTGACAAGTTTAAAGAATTTAAGGCTCTAGTGGAAAATCAGACAGAGAAGAAGATAAAGGTGCTGACGACAGATAATGGTGGAGAATTCTGCAGCAAGGAATTTGAAAATTTTTGTAAGAAGTGTAGTACAGCACGACAGAAGACTACTCCATATACACCTCAGCAAAATGGAGTCGCAGAAAGAATGAACAAGAGGTTGATGGAAAGGGAAAGAAGCATGCTCAGTGGTGTCGGGTTAGGATAGGAATTCTGGGCAGAGGCGGTGGATATTGCATGTTACTTGGTCAACAGGTCACCTTCATCAGCATTGGATGATAAGACTCCACAAAGAGGTATGGACTGGTAAGAAACCCTCTCTTTCAATCTGAGGGTATTTGGATGTGATGCATATGTACATGTTCCAAAGGAGAAACAAACCAAGTTGGATAGTAAATTTGAAAAGTGCATCTTTATTGGGTATAAGGATGGTTTAAAGAGTTATAAGCTTTGGAACCCAGTCACACGAAACGTTGTGTACAGCTGAGATGTGGTGTTCAGAGAGGTAAAAGATGTTATTAAACATGAAGTCCAACCAAAGGAACTTGAGAAGTTAGAGATTGAGCTAAAGGAGGAAGAATCAGACTGTACAACAGAGGAGGAATCAGAATATGAAGAGCCACAAACTCCGGGTGTGAGAAGATCAGTTCGAGAAAGAAGGCAACCAGAAAGGTATAGTCCATCTGCTTTTTGTTCAAATTTTCCTTTATCTATTACTGACAATGATCCCAGAAATGTGAAGGAAGTAGTAGATTCAGAGGATGACAAACTTTGGAAAGAGGCCATGGTTGATGAAATGGCATCTTTGCACAAAAATGAGGCTTGGGATCTGGTGGAGTTACCGGCTAGAAGGAAACCCATTTGCATCAAATGGGTGTTCAGGAAGAAGACAAATGCAGAAGGAAAGGTGGAGAAATACAAAGCTCGATTGGTAGTGAAAGGTTATTCCCATGCGATAGTATTTGATTTTTGTGATATTTTTTCTCCCGTTGCCAAGGTAACTTCTATTAGATTACTTTTATCTGTTGCTGCTACTTTTGATTTTGAGGTAGAATAGATGGATGTGAAGACAACATTTATTCATGGGGATCTAGAAGAGGAAATACACATGAAGCACCATGAAGGCTTTGTGGTGAAGGGTAAGAAAGAACTGGTATGAAGTTAAAGAAGTATTTGTATGGGTTAAAATAGTCACCAAGGATGTGGTATCAGAAATTTGATACGTTTATATGGGGCCTTGGCTTTACCAAAAGCAAATCAAATCATTGTGTGTATTTTAAATTAATTGGTAACCGTGTTATTTATCTGGTCTTGTATATGGATGATATGTTGCTCATTGGAAATGACAAAGAAATTATCCAGGATTTGAAGACCCAATTGTCCTCCAAATTTGACATGAAAGATCTTGGTGTTGCAAACTATATTTTGAGCATGGAAATTAAAACAGATCAGGCAAAGAGGAAGCCCTGACTAAACCAGAGGAAGCATGTTGAGACAATACTACAAAGGTTTAATATGCAGGATAGTAAACCGATGAAGGTTCCTATTCCTGTAGGTGTGAGGTTATTTGCTAAACAGTGTCTCAAGACACAAGAAGAGGAAGAGGACATGTCCCGTGTTCCATATGCAAGTGCAGTTGCTAGCCTGAAGTATGCAATGGTTTGTACTAGACCAAATATTACACATGTAGTAGGAGTATTTAGCAGCTTTATGTCAAGACCATGGAAGGAGCAGCGGACAAGAGTGAAGTAGGTTTTGAGGTATTTGCATGGCACTAGTGATTATGGTTTGTGCTACCAAGGAAGACTAGGATTGGATAAAATGTTGAATATTCATGGCTTTCTTGATGTAGATTGGGCTGGAGATCTAGATTAGAGAAGATCTACAAGTGGGTAGGTGTTTAACCTATTTGGAGGCGCATTGAGCTGGATGAGTAAGAACCAATCTGTAGTGGCATTATCAACTATAGAGGCATAATACATGGCAGTGACTCATGCAAGCAAGGAAGTAGTTTGGTTGCAGATATTGTGTTCAAGTATGGGGTTAGTACAGGGAGATATAAGGATAGGTTATGTCAGCCAAAGTGAAGTTTTCTTGGCAAAGAACCCCAAATATCATTTGAAGACAAAGCACATTGATGTTCAGTATCACTTTGTGAGGGATATGATAGAAGACAAAAAGGTGTTGTTGGTAAAGGTGGACACTTTGAATAATACTGCAAATGCATTGACAAAATCTATGAGCTTTGAGAAGTTCTCTTGGTGTAGAGAGACAATGGGCATTGCAAGGCTAGAAAAATGATTAAGCTCCCTTGTGGCCCCCTGCGGAAAGAAAACAACAAGTGGGATAATGTTGGGTTGTGTTATATTCTTTGCACGACTAGCCCACATAGTTAGCTGAGGGATTAGAGGGGGGAGGAGCCCCCCATTCGTTGCGCCAATTGTGTAGGGGGTTTGAGGCATACCCATAACCCCACTTTATGGGGTCTAGGGCAGCGCCCTGGAAAATTTTGGTTTTGGACCCTATGTTAGGTTGGGTAGACCCACCTATGGTTTTGTGCATGATTTTTCCACATGCTTTTTAGACGCCATGTTTTTTGGTCAATGGTATTGGACCTAATGGTTTTCAGTCCATGGTATTGGATGCTTCAGCATGTATAAATATGTATTAAAACATTGAAAGGAACATAATGAAAAATCAAGCTAGTAGTCGTGGTTTTGGGATCTAGGGGAAAATCTCTGTGTATATGTGTTTTATGTGTTATGCTCTTGCATTGTTTATTTTCTATGTTTTAGAATTCGTATGCAGGTAATTTCTATGCAGGGTTAAAACCTACATATGCAAGCATAGTCAGTAGCCTAATGTATGCAATGGTTTGTACTAAACTAGAAATTGCACATGTAGTGGGAGTATTGAGTAGGTTTGTGTCAAAACAAGGAGAGGAGCATTGGACATCAATGAAGATGGTTTTGAGATATTTGCATGGCACTAGTCATTATGGTTTGTGCTACCAAGGAAGACTAGGACTCGACCTAGTTTTTCACATCCATGGCCTTGTTGATGCAGACTGGGTTGGAGATCTAGATAAGAGAAGATCTACAAGTGGGTATGTGTTTAACCTATTTGGAGGTGCAATCAGTTCGTTGAGTAAGAGATAGTTTGTAGTGGCACTTTCAACTAAAGAGGTGTAATAAAGGGCATTGAATTACGCAAGAAAGGAAGTAGTCTGGTTTCAAATATTGTGTTCATGTATGGGGTTAGTATAGCAAGCTATAAGTATAGACTGTGATAGGAAAAGTGCAATTTTCTTGGGAAATAACCCTGCTTATAATTCAAAGACAAAGCACATTGATGTTCAGTATCACTTTGTAAGGGATATGGTTGAGGACAAAACGGTGTAGTCAGTAAAGGTGGACACTTTGAATAATACTGCAAAGGCATTGAAAAATTCTATGATCACTGAGAAGTTCTCTTGGTGTAGAGAAACAATGGGGCATTGTAGGGTTGGATCAATGACTAAGCTCTCCTATGGCCCCCTATGGAAAGAAAACAACAAGTGGGAGAATGTTAGGTTGTGTTATATTCTTATTATCACTACCCCATGCATAGGGTACTACTAGGGGGTCATGGGGGGTTGGTTACCCCCCTTGTTGGGCGGTATGCATGGGGTGATAGCCCCCCTGCACGGGGTTTTGGGCAGTTCCCCGGGAAATTTCTTTTGGACCCTATATTAGGTGGGAGGACCTACGTATGGTTTTTTCATGGATTGTGCACATGGTTTTCAGCATGATGGTTTTTTGTCCATGGTATTTTGTACATCGAGCCAAGGGAACTATGGTTATGTTCTAATCTAGGGTTTATGGATTGGGTTTATGGATGCTTCGGCATGTATATATATGTATTATAACATTGAAAGGAATATAATGAAAAAACAATATGGTAGTCCCAGTTTTGGGAGACAGGTGAAAATCTATGTGTATATTTGTTTTATGTTTTATGCTCTCAACATTTTTTATTTTCTATCTTTGAGAATTCTTGTGCGGGTAATTTTTGTACAGGGTTAAAACCTACACTTGCAAGGAAACTTAATATTACGATGAGATTCAGATGTACCCCCTACTTGATTAGGTGGGTTTGGTTGATTCTCAAATAAATTTGGCTCTTTTTTTATTCCTTTTATTCCTCATCCCACTAGGTTGTTCATTGCTCTTAGCTGTTGTGGACTTTACCGTGAGAACAATGGTGGGCTTCTCAGAAGAGGGTTGTTTTTTATATATAGGTACACCTATCGGGACTTATGATGTCACGATCAATTGCTGAAGTTTGGAAATGAGTTGGCTCACAGAATCAAAAATTGAACCAATCACACCAGCGACATGTGGTCCCAAGGTTGGTTTGGGTGGGTCAGTAGAAGCACGAGGAGCATTCAAAAGTACTTCATAAACTGTTCCCAACAAAGAAGAAACCAAATTCAGTAGTTGGGTAGCTAAGACGGCTTGTTCCTTGGTAAAAACCTTGAACATGGATACATCCTTGGCTATTTGAGGATGTAACGATTGAACGAACCATATTTATGTAAAATCTCATAAGGGCGTTTGGTTCAGACTAACCTATTGCAACATCTCCACTCATGGATGTGATTAGAAATCAGGGTAGCATCATCTTGTTTAAAATTAGACTATAGATCAAAATCAATGCCATTCCTCATCGTCAACTAGAAATGGGTCAAAAAGGTTTGAGCCAAAGATGAGAAGTCACTGTAAGATGTTGTGTCCACTTCGATATACCATTTGGAAACATCTCCATTTAGAGTACGTAAGAATAGGTGTAATTTGATTGAATCATCCACTAAGGAATTTGAAGAACACCGCAAATTATAAGTGGTAATATGAGTGGATGGAATTTCTCTAAGCTTCCCTTCAAACTTGGGGATATGAGATGGTAAATTTTATGCATAGGTGAAGACCAAGCATCATGTAAAATGGGGTCATTTGTCATCTTCGCTAAATTTGGTAAATCAAGAGAGAATAAAAATGGATTATGGAGCTGATTAAATGGGTCATCGGAAGGAGAGACTCTTGACCAACCATGAGGTCCCCCCCATATATGAATTATGATGTAAAAGTTGTTAACTCTAGTAAGGGTTCATCACAACATATAAAGTATGTGGTCCAGCATGAATGGTGAAAGGAGTTTTCCCCTAGGGTAAGTGCCCCCAAAGAGCACAAACCATTGAGAGCATGGATTCTACTAGGTTGTACCACGCAAGAAAGGATGTACCCTCTTGTGTAACAACACCAACATAAGGAGGGTAACTTGTAGAAGTGATGGTGTTAATGCAGGGTTTCCCCTCGTAAACTAGCCACTCTAGGAAAAGTCCTAAAGGTTGGCATCCCTCCAAACAACAAAATGTACCAGGATTGAGAACTATTCAAATTAAAGTTTCCCCTAGGTTCACTAGGAGCAAATGATAACCCTTCACACACATTTCAAGAGACTATGATGCCCATATGAGGACCAAGAATGGTAGGTTGGCCAAAGCTAGGGGTAAAACTTCCTGATCCTATAGGCTGACTAGGATTAACAACCATAGTCAGCATGGATAAAGGAGAAGAAATAGAAAAGTTAGGGAAACTTATAGGAGCCATAGAAGAGACTAGTGAAATTCCTCAAGAGGATGTGAGGGGTGTTGATGGAGCTATAGGTCCTGCCATTTTCAATGGTGGAAATGATGAAATAGTACCAAAAACTACAAATGTAGAAGGTAAATAGGAACTAACCTCCTCCATTGGTAAGAAAGGAACATATGTATAAGAGGGTGTAGAATCGTTTGGCTTTAACAACATTAACTTTGGTCCCAGTGTATTGATCGAAGGTGGATTGACAAAAGAGATAGAATCATTTTCTAATATCTCAATGGATACCAAATCACTACTAGGAGGACATGAAATAGATTCCACAACTATAGGTTGGTCTTGTTATTATGCACCGATAGGAAATCTATGAGAAATTGTGATAAGTACACCTCATTCAAGAGGAAAACCATGAATTCAACGTGATTGATAGTGACTAGGTTTACCCAGCGTGAATAAATGTATATAAACCAAAAAAACGTAATACATACACCACTAAGGCCAAAATATTGACTCAGACTAAAGAGAACACACTATAAAAGTCCTAAAAATGTTGTCACAGGCAATCCAAAGACAAAACCGTTTGTGGTGGGATGGTTATACTAGTGAACTACTTCCCAACCCTTTTAGATGCGAGCTAGGATGAAAGGCCTTTATTTTTCAGCACCCCACAAGAGTACTGAGTATGACTTCTATTTGTCCCAGGTACAAAGAAGATGAGATCAACCTTGCACTTGTGTATGAGCCCTAAAATAATGGACACCAAGGCCACTGCGAACAATAAAATGTCCTGGGGGGACATTCTTCAAACAAATTGACATGCAAGGGCAAGATATCTTAGTCTGAAACTCGCTTGAGATTTGCCTCGCAAGTGGCCCCTAAGTGCTATAACAAAATGCTAATAACATTGTTTTTAATACGTGCAAATTCTGCAATTCGCACCACCTAAAACAAAGAGAAATCGGGTATGTCAGCTTGCCCATTCCAAGTGTGACCTCATGATTGACTCTTGCGTTAGAGGGGCTTCCAAAAATGCACTGCTGCAAGTGGATTTAACTCCCTACTGTAGGATGCTAAGTTGGTTTTATGGTCTTGGAGTAGTTTACTCACACACCGATCTCCAAGACCCTAGCCTAAGCTAATATGGGTGTACTACCGGCGAAAATAAAATATGAGTCTAGTTACATTTATTAACAATTTATTTTACTAGCTATTGTTTTCTTAGTTGGGATGTGGCATGAAACTTAGATGGTGTGAAATTCGATGAATGGTAAGTATAAGAGGGTGAGAACCTTATAAATTCAAACACACAAATGCCTACCAAAATGCACCTCACTAGTCGTTAAATACAAACCACAAATTTATAAAAAACATACCTAAGAGACAAACCATGAAAATAAGAAACCAAAAAGAGGTTGTTATGTAGAATCTATGACTATGGACAAAAGTATCTTCCCAAGGCCTGGTGGGCTGACCTAAAACAATAGAAAGACAAAGGGACTAATGTTTTCCTAAGAGTAAATTGATAATGGGATAAATCCTACGTGGAATCTATCGTATGCTTCCCTCCTTTGACTTGAATGTTCCAATCCTAGCTATGATCACTATTATTAGAACCTACATAGTCAGATAACACAAGCTAAGGATCCACGAAATCTATGTAGCATCGAATATCACTTTATTCAATAGATCAAGATGGTATTGAAATATATGAAACCATAACATCATATATAGGAAAACAAAGAACTCTTTTCATTAATAGAAATGGAGTGAGTTACAACCAAAAATAGGTGTTGATCTTGTAAAAGAGCTCCTCCAAGTTGACTTTTCCTTTCATTGTCACAAAGTGCACCTCTAATCACCCTAATTCATGGAGAGTTATCTCTCACATTAGCAACATAAGGGTAGAATCACTCTCCAAAATTTAACCCCTTGCATATGGATGGTAGTAAATATATAGGTGAAGGAGGTAGTTCATGAATTATTATCCTTTACCGAATTAGGGATTAAGATCTACTCTTGATGGGATGATGAGCTCAATGGATAATGGATGAAAACTCAAACGTAGGATAGGATAGGATTCAAGACTTTTATCTGAGGTAGATGGTTACAACAAATCTTGGAATCTTCCAGAAGAAGAGGCTTCCAGATTCTGTCATTTTTTCCTGAATTTCTAGAACCAATGTAGGTGCATAGTGGAGTAACTTGCAGGTGATCAGTGTGGCCAACAGCGGACAACCTGGTTGTCAACGGTTTCCAATAGGAGGCTAGGAGGCATTGGTCCTTAAAATGACTGAAATAAGGTGTTCTCGGGAAGAAAATTTTGGATTAGAATGAGTCATGATTAGGGATTTGTGCAAGATGAGAAGGAGTAAAAAGGATGTTGATTGATCCAATTGAAGGCCTATTGACCATATGTGACACAGTGGCCTATAACAGATTGTCCCCTAAAGCACAAAGTTAGGAATGATAGTTGATAGTTGAAGTGCTTTACCCTATGACAAGTCGAGATCAAGAAAAAATGACGAGATCTTCATTTATTACAATACATTTACATCATGATATATTTTTTGAGGGAGGCATACCCATAATCAACACATCAGCTAACATTACATATACAATGATCAAAAGACATGTCCACGGATGATTGATGGTGGACCCATGACTGGACGAATGCCTGTATGATCATTTCCATCATATATTGTGATCTTATATTACTCCTAAAATTGTATCCTGGATGGATGAAACTAGAGCTCAGGTCTTCTATGTTGTTCACATGACCAACCAATGTACAAGTCTAACCATGTGAATCAAT
Source organism: Pinus taeda (assembly GCA_000404065.3). Classification (NCBI taxonomy): domain Eukaryota; kingdom Viridiplantae; phylum Streptophyta; class Pinopsida; order Pinales; family Pinaceae; genus Pinus; species Pinus taeda. Next base: position 127,346 of record APFE030527190.1, read on the forward strand.
GAGCTAGAGTTCAACATGGTAGACACGATCTGATTACCAACCAATTATGTAATCTATTGACATAATTACAATTCATATGGTGTGAAGGAATGACTTAATGTTGATCACCACACATCAATATTCCTTCAGAGGACAATGATGAAAACTTGTTGCCGAGAGAGAGGAGACTTTCCATTGATGTATTCAAGCACTAAGGTACCAAGGGGTGTTTTTAAGTAAACTTCCTGGATAATGAGCTGATGTCGATAGGAAGAGACCCATCACAAGAGGGCCTTGATGTATCCCTGATCAATGACATAAAACAAGAATGAGGATTTGAGACAGAATGATCAGAATGATGACGATACAGAACTGAATCAGGAAAGGCAGACATGGAATCAAGGTTTAAGAGTATTGCAGTACATATTAGTTGAATGACTTCTTGAACATAGTGGTGATATTGAATAGAGTTGGAAGCATTGGACCAAAATACAAAAATGGAGGTTTTGAAAATACAAGAAGATTTCTCAACCTAGCAACCATGGAGATGAAGTGGAAGAATGTTATGTTCAAGAGTGACTCACTACCATTAGGAAAATGGAGTACCCTATTTTCCCAATTTCTTCAACCATACTGGCCAATACCTCTTTATTTTTTAACAAGCTTCAGGAAGATAACACATGCTTAATTTGCAAATCCTTCCTTCACATGAATCGCTCATATAATATTTAATGAAATCAGAGGAGTGGTTTGGTCCCATCATGAACAAGGAGTCCATCATTGTTTGATTTTTTTAACGAGTCCAATGAAAGTAAAAATTGGCATCTTTCTCATGTCTAGAGAGTTTGAAAAAGAGGTGGAAAGCAAACTCCATATATTCCTTTTCATAGATAGCCCCTTTGGTCCAAAAAGGAAAAAAATAATACATAAGAGAACCTCTTATCCATGATCTACTAATGTATTCCTTTTTCATTTTAGTCTATATTATTCTGGAAAAGGGTTAAACTTATATTGATTATATGTCCTTTCATTTAATTTAATGAGTTCAAAAAGACAAGTGCTCGGAAATGTTTTCAATTTTTGGAGTCTGAAAAGAGCTAAAAGAGGACTTAAAGGTGTTCCTTTTTCGTAAATTTATGGAGTCAGAAAATGTGATATATTCAAAACATGGAAAAATTCGTCAATCAACTATCGACCCACTCAGAACAAGTAAAAAAGGATTAAAAATACTTGTTTCATGGTAAAAATAGGTTGTTACTAGGTTAAAACATTGAATGCAAATAAGATAATGAAAGAAACAACAATAAATATCCAAAATGACTATTCATATATACCATTTCACATTGCACTCAATCTAGTGGACCATTTCAAGCACTGGCACTTCCAGGTAGGAGATAAGACATTTTGATTTCAATTAATGGTCCCATTTTATGATTTCATGTGAGTTTTACGTATTCTTGAAGGTTCTCAGGGTCAAAAAAAAATTCCCTAGGACCAACGCAAGCCTAGGGAATCGAAAACTACATTACACCTAAGTGATATACACTACAAGTTGGGGTGAAATTCTCTTTCTTCTTCCTTGGGGGAGCATTGGGTGCAAATCTAAGATTTATTTTCCAATTCCCCTTAAAAATTTATGAGTTTTGTTACATGGAATGGATCCTAATGACTCTCCCTTTGATGTTTCAAGTCTTCATTAGCATAAAATGGATATTATCTAGAGAGAAAGAGAACATGAAGAAAAATATTTAAATGGATGTAACGATCTAGCTACCATCCAGGAACTAAAATATTATGGATTGTTGAAATTATTCTGGCTTCCTGGTAAGAGGCAAAAGGTGGATCTACTAGAATATCTTGTTCATGCATGGGATGTGGAAGCACGGGAATTTCGATTTGGAGAACATATTCTTGAGATCACTATAGTGGATATATATTTTTTCACTGGTTTATCCAGAAGAGGTTCCCCCATATCTCTCCTAGGTGGGAGAAGAGGTGGACAAACAGTGAAATACTATATCACTACTTACTACAAACTTCAATCCAAATCAATTAGAGATGGAAAGATCAACATATAAGATGTGACCAATTTTCCCTTAAGAACCTCATGTAGCTAGAAAATCATACATGCAATAGAGTGTGGAGTGTTTAGAGACAACAATATTCAACTAGAGTAAGGGGGTATGAGTCAACATGAAAGAACAACTTACTAAAGAAAGAGAAGAAAAGTTGAAAAGCTTTGGATACAATTCCATCTTCATCTCTTTTTTGCTAGAATGGATTCCATTACTACAACCTCAATAGATTACATTTGAGCCCGTTTATCTTAGGGTACCAAAGATGATGCAGTGGATATGTCATATGTCCCGACATGTAGGTCCATCGGTGATCAACTTTTTACCAACCTTCTTTGCATGGATACGCAAACAATTGATTATGGTCAATGTTTATTCGTACTCAGGGATGAATTTTCATGATGACCCTAAGCTCATGCTTCCTGAGGGTGAGAGATGGGTTGTTATACGTAAGATATTTCAACCATTTGAAATTTTATAAGTTTTACAATTTATTTGTGTTTTTCATGTTTCCAAGACTTAAAACTATTAATTTTTTATGCATATATTAGGCTTGTTTGATTGATAGGTGCTTCATATCTCCATCATGTAGGAGAACAACCAAAAGAAGTAGTAGAACCAGCATAGGTTGTTGTAGTAGGACGGGATCCACTACAAGATCTAAATGTAGTTGAGATCCTAACTATAGTGGAGTGCCACATCGAGGTGTTGACTCACATGATATATGAGACCATGATCGACCAGGTTCCATTACAACTTCATCAACACATTATCGGAGTGCCCAATTATATTGGTCAGCTAGTGTACAATATAGCTCGTGTAGTGGATTGTTATCGTGAGCACTTTAATTAGTCTACTTAGATATTTTCATGTATTTTTGTCTATGGGTCATGTGCCCATATGTGTCTTGGGCACATCTTTTGTAAAGCCAAACTATATATATATATATATTATATATTATATATATATATATCTTATAATTTCCATGTTTCTATTGTACTTTCAATGATGTGATGTGTATTGAAATTTATTTACACCAATTGCAAATGTCTATCTTAAACATGATTAGGAAGTGCATCTTTCATTGTATTTATATTTCTAGAAATGTCTCCATATTGTATGAAATCAAAATTTCTTTCTAGAAGAAGAACCCTTAAAAACATACGCAAGATGGTAGGAGTTATAACTAAATAAACATTAGCAAGTTGTAGTACCATGAGTTTTGAGTCAATTGTGATGACTAAATGGTGGATACCATGTGAAATAACATCATATAATAGCTCGACCACTATGATATAATCGTTGATGTTGTTAGTAGAGAAATCAGTAAAAATCCCTTGCAGACTCACTAACTCTCCATTTGGAGAAGAGATGTCCCATGTTGCGGAGGATAGGTTTTGAGTACTACGAGTAGCACCATAAGCATAACCAAAGTATAGTTCAAGTGATGTCAACATTACAAACCAAGCATAAAAGGAATCAATAGAAGCATTAGGAAACTCTAAAGAGACACATCGCAAACACATTCAACACACCTATAGAGAGTATGTACACAGTGCTACTACACATGAGATAAAACATAGTATTTCTTTAAGTACAACCCATTCCTAGGCCATTCCAGTGGAATCCCATCGAAATCAACTAACTCATAGGCCCCTTTCGCAAGCACATGCTTGAAAGTATATTGACCTAACCACAGAGGTTGGAACTTTCCTAAGCCTAACTTATAAATTCATCATCATATAAAAGAGTAAGGTATCCTTCTAAGAAGACATGAAGCTTGACACTTTTTTTGTATTACGCCTTGATACATATATTATGAGCTTCATTAGATATAGAAACATCATGTCGTGTCTCATCTAATCAGGTAAGATTTAAAAGAGGTTCCTCTTCTATATACGTGTATTTAATAAGTTAAACAACTAGTTTCAATGATGGAATCTCACATTTGATTGCAAGGATTATGTTGAAACCATAAACCAAATTAAAGGGTGTAAATTTGGTAGTAATCCTTACTCAGATTCAGTATGCCCACGAGGCAGTAAAAAGGAGAAAATGCCAATCTGATTTATGGACTCCTACCATACAGTGAACCATAATATTGAGATCCTTATTGATAGCCTCAACCTGTCCAGTAGTGTGAGGATAGTAGGGGGTCGAACTCTTGTTCGAAAATCTCAACTTAGTAGTTAGTTTAGTCATCATATGATTTCAGAAATCCTTTCCATGATCCATAAGTATGGATTGTCGAACACCAAACCATCCAATAATGTGGTTGAAAAGGAAGTATGAATTCGTTTCGACAACATTGTTAAATGTAGGAATCTCCTCCACCCATTTAGTAAAATAATATATTGCGACAATCGTATAACTATGCCCCCCCCTCCTAGTGAGGGCTACATGTCATCAAGTTGATACACCATTTCGCAAATGGTCTGGTGATGATAATGGGATGCAATGAACAGGTGGAGCACAAGACTTACGATCATAAATTTTGCATGAATGACACTTCTGGACAATGATAATTAAATCTCAAAAAATGGGAGGCCAAAAGTAACCAACACGTAATATATTCTGCGAGGTAGTGTATAAAGATAAATGACTGCCACATGCCCCTGAGTGGTATTCACTGAGGACTTTATCAACCTCCTCATGCATGAGGCACCTTCATAAAATCTTTTCAATACCTCGTCAATAAAGGGTGTTGCCAATGATGATGTAATTCTTAACTTGGTATCAAACACACTGCTTCTCGGAGCTAGAGGTATTAGACCGAAAATTTTGGGTATGGAGATAAATTAGAATGTCTCCATACCATGGGTCAAATGAAGAAATCAGAAAAAATGACACATTAGGGATAGAATTAGTAGATATTGATTCAGAATCTAGGGAAGGAAGGTCACCCATAAGCTCACCTAAAACCAACAATTTCTTCAACTTCGATTTTGATGAAGTCTATGTCAAACTATTATAGGATGACAATCCATTTAGAGTATTTACCCCTAGCAATTTACGTGAAAAAATGAATGTCATGGGGTTGCAATATGAAACTACCATAGTTTTCCTAAGAAAGATGTAAAGGTGGATCCAACTTTTAAATAGATTGATCTCAGTATCATTAATATTTTGACTAAGATAATATATGGGTTGTTTAGTCCTTACATCGTCTTCTTGGACTAATACCATTTTTACAGTAGAAATGGCAACAATAAGATATAGGAAATAGTTGTGCTAGTAATCGGGGGGATATAATACAGATGCCCAAACCAATGTACCTTTTATGACATCAAATGCTTTCTGAGCTATGTTATCTAAATGGATGGGAACCCCTTTCTTAAGAAAGTGAGTAAATCCTTTGGTCAACTTAGCATAATTCATGACGAATCATCACAAGAAGTAATCTTTCCCTTGAAATCATTGTAACTGAACAAGTGAAGAAGGTGCAAGGAAATCGATCATTGCCTATACTTTTAGAGGATCATTACAAATTATGTGTTTAGAAATAAAAAAACTGAGAGGCTAGCCAAAACTAATATAGAACACACATTTGTGTGGATTCAATTGAATATTATGGTGTCTACAATGTAAGAAAATGGCCCTAAGATATATCGGGTGATAAGACCAATACTTAGAATGAGAACGGAGATTTTCCAAATAGGGTTTCACGATATGTTTGATATCATGAAAAGTGTAATCCATTTCCATTTAAAATGTGGCACCAACATTCTTCAGTCCATATGTGATGTTTCGGTAAGGAAATGTACCCGAAGCGTGGATAAATGCAGTCTTAGGTTGATCTGTTGGGAGAATGTTGATTTGATTATATCTGAAGAAACCATACATGAACGAATAGATTTCAAAACATATGTAGTCATCAAAAATATGGTTGATGAATGGGGTTGAGTAATTTTCCTTTGGAAAAGCGTGATTCACATCCTGATAATCGACACATAAACAGATTGTGCCTTGTTTCTTCATGATAGGGACAATATTTGATACGCAATCGGTGAACTGGACAGAGGCGCTGCCAAACTAGTTTAGTATCAAGATACATTTTAATCTCATGCACTACTATATTTGTGAATAGATAGAATTTTCTCATAATTCGAGGGAAAGACATCACGAAATTCCTGAAATAGGGTTTTATAAGTCTCAATCTTAGATAGATAGAAACACGCACCAATGTGTAGATTTTTGAAAATACCCAGTTTAACATAGATATCAAGAGGTATTGTCCCTTCGATATTTGAGAGGTTCTCCTCAAAATAGACTTTGAGGATAGAAATGGAACTCAAAAAAGATTCGACAAAATTGGGTAGATATACATCATTGAGATTACCCTCAATGGAATCTCATAAGGACGAACAATGGTGATGATCATATCACATCACATCATCTGGCATCATGATCTCCATGATGCTCTCATCAATATAGAATACAGAAGGGAATGGATTAGAAGACATGCCATAATCCAATGATCGATCAACTACTTTTATCAAAGAGAAGGTATGGCTGTACAATCCAAATAGATAGCTTTGTAATCTAGTTCAATAGGGTGAAGTGGCATTTGGTAACAAAAACTATGGATTTTAGTTTCATCCTCTACAATCCATGAATTGGTCTATAAAGTGCAAGATGATATCATATTGATATATGCAACTGAAGGTGAGATGTTAGGAAGAGGAGGAGGAGGAAGAGAAAAGGTTCCCACGAGTGAGGAATCTTTCAACAATCCAACCCTAACATGCTGATAAAAATGTATAGTTTCCCCTACAAGTGGGACACTTCCAGTAACATGAGAATCAAAGGTGAAAAAGGTGAGTTGGTCAATGGACATAATTATGCCCTTATGGGGAAAGATGATCATATGGAAATAATTCTAAAAATTTATGGCCATGGTGTAAATCCATGTACCACCTAATAGAGGATTATAATCAAGACGTCCATCAATAACTTCCACTTCTATGGATATAGTTTTTCCCCCTAATTCTACTTGTAAATAATTTAGAATACAATAAGGATTATATGTTCTCCCATCAAAAGCATTCAATGTCGTGGGTGACTGACTTAGTTGAGGTGAACCAATCGCTTTCTAGCAGGACATAGACATGATGTAGGTCATGGATCCCTGATCTGCGATAGAGCAATGAATATTCTCACCACAGACCACGACCTGAATGATAAAGGTAAATTGAGCTGGAAGGCAAGGTGTATAGTTTTCATGACTGAAAACAACTAGGTTGTAATCGAAAGGATCCACAATTCTGATAGCCAATTGAAAAGGCTTTTTCTAGGTGGGGAGTTTTTGCAACACCTTAATTATCAACATAGCTAATGGAGACTGAGCCAAGTCCTCAACTATGTTATAATTTTGAACAACCTTGGCACGAGGGTTGAAAGTAGGCTTATGAATAACGCCCTTCATAGGCTTAACAATTAACTTTGTAGGAATTGTGGGCAGGGGTGGATCAAATGTAGGTGATGTCAAATTGGCAGATTGCTCAGTAGCTTGACCATTTGGAGGATTCACATTACCATAGTCCTTGTTCTATGTAGCCACCATAAAATCATATCTATGCTTCATGGAGGAGAGCATTAAAACTATGTTAGAGGAAGATGGGTCTTGAGCAACCATATGGATATCCTAATCTGGAAATGGGTTGGGCAACACAGTAGGAGAGCTAGAAGCTATTGGAAGTTGATTCACTTTTGCATGGTTAGGATAGTCACAAGTAAAGTGCTCCTTGTTGCAATTAAAGGATGGGCAGTGAGGGTTTGGTTTCTCATCATTGGACTGATTTTTTTATTTATCCCACGGTGAAGAATGTTTCTTCTTTTTACCTTTTCATTTCTTTTTACTTCCTAGTTGTTGTTGATATTTTCCTTTATTGGATGAAATGACATTTATCTCAGAAGAAGAAGCCACAGGAGGACATGAATGAAGAGTTTTTGGTAGAAGTGGCGAAAGCACCACCAGATGGTTTTCTCATTGTATGCGAATTGGTAGCACCAATGATGCCATTAGCAGCATGAAATTCTTTATCAAGAGTGGAAGGAACAATGTTGGAAGGTCTCAGAGCATGTGGTATTTGTTCATTGAACTTACCAGATTGGGTATAGATGAGGTCCAAATACTGAGCACACGAACTCATTTGCTCTTCAGCCATGAATCTCCCTTTATCTACATCCTCTATGATAGATGACAACAAGGATTTAATAAACAATTCCACTAGCAATTAATATGGAACATAGGTCTTAACTAACAGGCGAAAATGCCACCCTGATGAATGTGATCTAAAACGTGAGTGGCTTTAGTTTGTTTGAAGTTGGTTAGGAGTTCCATTCCATTTTCATATCGAATGGGTAAATGGAAATGTGTAAGGAAGGTGGTAGCCAAGGAACTAAAATCATGAAAGGACTCTCTAGGTAACTCAATGTACCATTTAATTACAGTACCTTTAAGAGTACCTTGGAAAATATTTAACTGTATGGAATCATCATTAAGGAAAACCATAGATGATACATCATGAAATTGGTTGACGGGTCTTCTACAGGATTCCCATTGAATTTTGTAATATTGGATGGCAATTTGGTGGGAATTATTAGCCACCAAGGCAAATGAACGATGGAATCATTGGTAAGCCGAGTCAAATTCAACGATTCGAGAGTCACCGAAAAAGGTAATTTTTTATTAAAATCCAGTGCAGGATAGCCTAGATAAGAAGGAATAGCCTGAGAAATAGGTACTTTCATTCCCAGATAACGAGGGTTTCGATACAGAGGGGCCTGGGCACCATAATAAGGAGGATTATGGTAACCAGCATATGCATAACCTTGTTTACCAACTCTAGGATGACCTTATAATGGTTGGAATGGTTGGGTTTGGATATGTTGTCCCTCAAAAGGAACTTGAGGAACATGATGATAAGGTCTATAATGTTCCAATGTGGGATTTTGCATCATTGTGACATAAGGGTGTTTGATCAGGATTGTGCTATACTACACACATTTTTTCTTATTGGAATTGAAGAATACCTTGCCGAGGTGGTTGAGACTGTAAGGTACATTGTAAAGGCCAAGTAAGTGGAACCTAAGGGGTACTAGATACCAACAAAATAGGTTGAGATGCAATGAAAGCTTGTGAAGGTTTACTTACATGTATTCAAACTTGTTGTTGTATGGGTGGATGGGTAGGAATTTGATATGAAGATGACCTACGTTGAGGGTTCCACAGTGGGTCCCAAAATGAACCAGGTTGGATGGGAAGGGTAGGTTGCAAAACAATGGTAGCCATCCTAGGGTAAGGAGGATTATAACCAACTTGAGTTATGCCAACAACAAGTCCCCCCTGTAATAGGAGGGGATGATGGAGGCAACTACAATCCAGATGGAGACCATCCAATATAAGTGGAGTAAGGTTGTTGAAGATAACCTTACCCACTAACATAAAGGCCATATTATTGTTCAATCATAGGTGTAGGCAGAAGAGAAGGAGCAGGTGGTGTAGCATTCATAAGAGAAGTACCAGATGGAATTCCTCAAATGGATGACATGGGATAGGTCCAAGAATTGGAAGGTGCACTAGAGGAAGTACCAGATAAATATTGGTAACCTAGTGGTTTGGACGAACCACCATACGGATGTGCCTCTAGTGATGTCACAAAAATGGATGATGAAGCAACATTTGATGTCTCAACCATAGTGGTAGACACAGGTTGGGAGGTCAAATTGGATCTAGTCATGGTTAACAATCCCAATGAATATTGCCACAGGAAATCCATGAGTAAGTCCAAAGAATTGGGTAAAGGATTTTGTGTTGGATTATAAAGAGGAGGTAAAGGATCAATCTAATAAAAATGGATTCCAATCCAATGGACAAGATTAGAGGGACAAGGCTCTTATTGTGGGATCTCTTCAATACTCATAAGCTCGTATGGAAGAATTTCATCGTCAGGTCCAAGATATACAAATTGAGGTTATGTCTAAGACAAAGGAAGAGAAGAGGAAGGACCAAAAGTAACAGGTGAAGATGGTTGATGTTCCTTACGTTCAACAACCTCAGGAAGTAATGTATCTGACTCAAGAAAGTTGTTGGGAGCGGGATCCCCTAAGGGAACTTTTGGGGCTAAAAGCCCATGTTTGAGTCAACTTTTGGTAATAAAAATGTAAAGACTCCACATTTTGTGCTCACAGAGTGCAAAGGTGTCATGTGTCAGAAAGGGTAGTCCACCACTAGTTTTGTACAATAAAGTCCATTGGAAGAATTCTACCCATGGTCAGTGGACCATGGGATTCTATAAAAAGAGCTAAGATCTATGTAGTTTTAGAGATATACAATGATGAATAAGGTAAGAGAGTCATAACTCTGAAGCAAGAAGTCTAAATCTTTGGTTGTAGTGTAGGTAGAGGCTCTGTAATTGAGTGTGCAAAGGCCTAGGGTAGAATTCCACAACTAAGTGCACGGGCTCCTGTAGATGTGTCCGCAGGGTGGACAGAGTTTTGTAAACACTTGGAAGATATTAATAAAGAGAGATATTCTAGAGTTTCTATGTCTTTGTTTTGTTGAGGCATCTTGATATGTTATATATAAATTTCCTTTATTATGCTTATGTGATGCACGAATGAATGCAATTACAATTATCTATTTACGTGGTGTTAACTATAATTATTTGATAAGATAAGCAAGTCACTTAGATTAATTGGGGAATATACATGACATGCTGCCACAACAGCATGAAAGTACCTGAGCAACAGGCTAGGGCTACGTGAAGGTTGATCACACCCTTTTGTAGAAGTATTGAAGGACAAAATAAAGGGCTTATCTTGCCAGCCCTAAAGTGAAGTGACCTGCGCTAAGGTAAGGATAAAGGGAATCAAACGACATCACAACCATCTCAGGGTGTGGAAACTTGGTTCAAGCATCCCCCCATACTGCTTCAGGTGAGACTTTAGTCCATGCTCAATGGGTTCATGCCGAAAGGGCTATTAATGTAGGGATTTCTTTGGTAGTCAACATTAGAATCCAACTAGAAAGGAGATCGCGGACTGGTTGGATAGGAAGATCCACGAATTTGTGGTGTAGGAGAACAGAAACCCACGAATAACAAAGGAATAGTGGTTGGATAGATACCTATATACAATGATCCACGAGATCTTTTTCTGCTCCTTCCCAGTTGAGCTATACAAGTGGATCGCGAATCTAGTAGATAGCCAGTGAAGGTGGGAACTTGATGGTCCTATTGTGTGGACCCCGGAGCTAGTGCAAAGGTTGGAAGCATCAGAGGATAAGATTGCCCACGCTATCAATCATTAGCTTGATCTCATAATAGGAGGATTTGTAATTGAATTTTCAATCGATACCTCCATCAGCTACAATGAGATGGAGCAATTCTTTTTCAATGGACCACGAGGTAAGTACGTAAAATCTTTGAATACCTAGATTAAAATTCTATTGTGTAAAAAATGGGTTATGTAGCTACCTTGATGTTCGTAACTACACGGAGCAGAAAAACTTACAAGAATGAAGGTAAAAAGGGTCCAGAGTATAGTCCCTTGATTTCACTTCCGCGAGGTGACAAAGAAGGGATAGAGAAGATTTCTCCGCAAAGTGCTATCCAATTAATAAGAAAAGGATTCCTGTGAATACCACCTCCACCCACACCACCTTTGACCTTACCACCATCGCCTTCAACTTCACCCATACGACCTCAACCTCCACCATAGTTTAGTATGGCAAATACAGTGAAGCTTCCTTTGTTCAAAGGCTTGGGAAATGAGGACCCCAGTTCGTTCTATGGGATGTATGGGAAGCTAAAGGTGTTACACATGATCATATAAAGAAGGCAACATTGCTTATTGCTTTGCAAGATCATGCACTAACCTCGTATGATAAGTACTCTAATGGTAACCTGAATGCTAGAGTGGCAAACATCCATATATAACTAAATAGAGAATTAAGTAGGCCTAAATGTGAGGTGCAGTTGATTGTGGGATTCAAAGAAATCACGATGCAAATAGGTGACACGCCTTGGGAACTAGATCAGAGGTTGAAGTGTAAAATCCGTGAAGCCAACATCAATTTGACAGATGGAAAGCATCGCAAGTGGTTTGTAGCTTCACTACTACCACACTTAAGGGTCACGTTGTCGCAAAAAAAGATAAAAGCTCAGGTGGAGGCCTTGTAGATTGCCATGAGATTACATGAAACTCCGACGCAAGATCCAAATCTAGGAGTTCAACAGATCCATGCACAGTTGAAGAATATGTGCCTTGAGATGCAATGTCTGAAGCAAGACAGGACAGTTCGACTAGAGGTGCATGAGGAGGTATGGTTCTTGAAATGCAAGAGTAAGGGATAGGACAAGGACCGTTGTCTAGTCTTTGCAAATTATATTACAAGAGGGGGACCGATGCCTTTAAGGCCAGAAGCTCAAGAAGGACCTAGTGTAGGGCCTGCATTGTGGTGTGCTATATTTTAGGTAGTAGGAAAACATGCCATAGATAACTATCATCGGCTACAGAAGTTTTTACAGACACTGCAACAGCTGTTCTACAACTTTTGTAGGTTGGTAGGGCATGACGAGCATAATTGCAGGAGTTATGAATTTATGATGGATATAACTCCTACCTATAGGGTTCAGGCTAAAATACGCCCCCCTGACCAAAGTGCAGGGATGGCACCAATAGTAAATTAGGGGCGCAAACGAGGCCAAGGTGGAGGAGGACCTAGTAGAGGTCAGAGGTAGTTGATCTGCTACAATTGCGGAGGACTAGGACACTATGCCTGCAATTTCACTTATCCAACACATCCATAATACAAGTATTTCACGCTATTTGATCATGAAACAGAAGACTATCCTATGCTGATAGCGAGGATACATGAAAAAGGGGTGCTACCACCTCTGCTGACTCAGAACCTATATATGACGAGGTTTGAACCACGTGAAGAGGATCCAAATGTAAATATAGTGCTCAAGAGTGGAACCACGATAGGAGATGACAAGCAGAAAAAACCAGAAGACAATACATGGGTCTACAAAGCTTCGAAAAAGGAGGCAGAGTTCGATTTGGAGCGTGCGTCTGAAACCTTCATGGGAGCTAAGAAGAAATTCGCTCAGGCCTCCACCTCCGGAAGCAAGGATAAACCTAAGTAGGAGATGAACCCCTCTATGCTCACGACTTTCTGGAAGACTTGTATGAAGTTATTTCGTGATCGTAAGGCTGTGAAAGGGTTACAATAGCTCATTAATAGATGTGATGGAACTATGTCAGATGAGCCATGTGTAGTACAAAATATTGGCAAGCATAAAACAAGAATGAGACAGGAGATGAGAGTGATCACGTAGATAGGAGAGTATGAAATGGATTAGGTTATTTTGGGCCTAGGGTCAGAAGAAAACATCCTACCAAAGAAGAATTGGGAACAAATGAGGAGACCCACACTATAATGGTCACTGATTCAGCTAAGGATGGCCAATCAGTAGAAGATCATTCACATGGGACGACTGCAAGGGGTGACTGTGGATATTGAGGGACCAAGCGCACTGACTAATTTTGAAGTGATAGAGATAGTGGATGACAACAATCCCTATCCCGCAATCCTGGGAATTTTTTGGGCCACTAATATGAATAGGGTTATCAATTTGAAGAAATAGAAGATGATCTTTGAGAAGAAATTGCTACGCGTAATAGTACCTCTAGATCCTATTGAGGTATCGTGATATACTGAACAACTCCTCGATTATGAGAGTGATGATGATTTGGATTGTATCTATAAGATAACAGTGTGAGACCAAGATTGGGTGAATCCCACCGTGGATTGACGAACTACATGGGATCACGAGAGTTCCTCCACCTCGGACTCTGATGAAGAGTTAGAATGCTAGAAAAATCGGTTACTTGAAGTGACTACATTGAACTGCAACATGATGACCCAATTGCTGCACTATGTGTCCTTAGAAGTAAGAAATCTACCTACTTATGATGGTCTAAATTTTGTAGATATATTTTTGGATGCATTCGAAAGGGAGGTACTAGAAAAGCAGCGCTTCTAGGTGTTGGGTTGGGCACTGTGCGCTACGCCCACAAGATGGTGGCGTACACATAAGGAAATATTTGATGATTAACGTGAATGTAGGAGGATGATGAGAACATGATTAAGAAAGCCTAAGTTGCGAATGACAGACAAGTATGATGGGCAGGATGATCTGCACGTGCGTTTGGCCAAATGGACCTGAGCTTATGGAGAAAAGCCCCAACCTGAATGGGTGCACTTGTTCTGTCACACCCTAGATGTTGTCCCAATTAACCGGTATGTAGAAACTGAGCTCCACTATGGGATAGGAAAATTGGACAACCTGAGCGAGGGATTCATGATGACATTCAGTTTTGAGGATTGGTTTGACAATATTGATGAAGCACACAAGGGGTGAAAGCAAAAATCTTTAGGATATTGCAGGATCCTTAGACCTGATTCAACTTGAATAGGCTACTCAGCTGAGTCACACACTAGAATGTTATAATGTAACTGCTGAAGAAGAGGATGAGGATCTGCTGATGATTAACATTCTGAAAATATAAGGTCACCGCAAGGTTAAAGGAATGCAGATTGAGAACCCTGATATAACCGCGCTGTTGAAAACAAAACAAGTAAATATTGGTACAGAAGCAGAACCCAAATTCACAAAGATTGGAGACTACCAAGGAGACGCAACAATAGATAAGGTCACTGAATTGCTCTGTGAATACTAGGATTTATTCCCTACCAAGTTCATAGATCTAAAGGGGATAATCAGGGACCTAGGTATAATGAAGATCACATTAAAGCCTGATGCGAAGCTAGTTAAGCAAAGGCCTTACCATCTTAATCTGAAATATAAGGATAAGGTCCACTTAGAGCTAGAAAAAATGCTCGTAGTAGGTGTCATTGAGCTTGTGGAAGAATCTAAATGGATAAGTCCAATGGATCTATAGGAAAAGAAGCATAAGGATGAAATAAGGATATGTGTGGATCTCAGAAAGCTGAATGATGCTTGTGTACATGATCCTTTCTGGACTCCATTCATTGATGAAGTGTTGGACAATGTAGGTGGCCAAGAAGCATATTCCTCCACTGGTTGGTTCTTTTGGTACCACCAGATCAAAATTACACCAAAGGACAGGAGCAAGGCAACCTTCACAACTAAGTGGGGTTATTTTCAGTACACTATAATGTCGTTTGGAATTAAGAATGCGTTTGCGATCTTCTTGTGCGTAGTTTTCACTGTATTCAAGTAATTTATTCATAAGTTCCTAGAGGTATATTTTGATGATTGGATTGTGTTTGGGCTGGTTAAATGCCATGTAGCAAGCTTGGACCTGATGATGAATACCTGTCGAAGATACCAGATAGCGCTCAATCTCAAGAATTGTCTATTTTGTGTTCCTTTTGGGGACCTGTTGGGGCATGTGGTTTGTAGACAGGGAATAATGGTAGAACCCACAAATATAGTGGTGATATTGAAATTGGAAGCACCAAGGAGTGTGAAGCAGCTGCGTGCTACCCTGGATATTACAAAAAGTTTATTAAAGGCTATGCCCAAAACACCGCGCCTATGGAGAAATTGTTGAAGAAGGATGCCACATTTTGTTGGAATGATGACTGTAAGAAGAGCTTGGATATATTAAAAGAGAACATGGTCATTGTGCTGATTCTAGTCTTCCCAGACTAGAAGAAAGAATTCCATGTACATGTCGACGTGTCATTTATAGCACTAGGAGAGGTACTGACACAGGCTAGTGGAGAAGGATTGGAACATCCTATCACATTTGTAAGATGAAGATTATCCAAAGTGGAGAAGAATTATTTCACCATTGAGCGCAAAGGGTTAGCTATGGTGTATGTGATCCAGAAGTATAGGCACTACTTGCTGGGAGGCCATTTTAAGATGTATACAGATCACTCCGCACTGAAGTACTTTGTCAGTAAGCCTGTGTTTAAGATGTATAAATATCACTCTGCACTGAAGTACTTGGTCAGTACCGTGTCAGTAAGCATGATTTTGAAGTTATTGTGAAGCCTGGACAACTGAGTGTAGGACCAGACCATTTGTCACGCATCAAAATAGGGGAAGAGCCCACTAATTTGGAGGAGGGATTTCCTCATGTGTAGTTATTTGTGATGCATGTCACGGATGATCATTTTGAGGATATAATACATTTCCTAATGACAGGTACTACAGCAAAAGGATACACTGTCCAGCAGAAGAAGGAATTAGTGGTGCCTATGGCAAATTTCTCTGTCATTGTTGGGCATATGTACAAGATGGGGACTGATGAGATATTGTGACGGTATGTACCTGAGTTTGAAAGAAGAAGCATCCTCACGGACATTCATGGTGGTGTCGTGGTAGGACATTATGCAGGGAGAGTGAGCACAAAAAAGATTCTTTGTGCAGGGTTGTGGTGGCCGACCCTCCATCAGTATTCAAAAGCATATTGTAGGGCATGCGATGTCTATCAAAGGACTTGCAGGCCATCTCAGAGGGATGAGATTCCTTTGAATCCTTAGGTGATGTTGAAACCCTTTGAGAAATGGGTGATAGAATTTGTGGGACCCATTCAGCCACAAGGAAAGACAGGAGCAAAATACATTATCACCATGACATAGTGTTTGACTCGTTGGCCGGAGCCATGGCCTATGAAGGATTTCATAATCACGACCACTGCAAAATTCCTCTTTGAGCACATATTGACGCGATTTGGATGTCTAAAGAGTTTTTTGAGTGTTCATGGTGTGAATTTCTTGAATGAGATGATTAACACGTTAACAGAGGAATTTCAAGTATACCACTAGAAGAGCATGCCTTATCACCTGCAGGCTAATAGGATAGTGGAAGCGTTCAACAAGGTGCTTGGAAATGTGTTGACAAAGTTTTGCAATGCTCAACGAAGTGATTGGGGCCTACACATACCTACAATACTATGGGCTTATCGAATGACATGCAAAAGGTTGACGGGGCAAACCCCCTTTAGGCTCGTGTATGGGGTTTAAGCGGTAATTCCTATGGAATATATTGTGCCTAGTCTGTGCATAGCACTGCTCCTAGGTATGATGGATCGCAGAGCCCTAGAGGAGAGGTTCACACATTTGGATATACTAGAGGAAGAAAGATTTTTAGTTGGCTCTCACTAATAGGTCCAAAAATAGCGCGAAAAGGCATGGCATGATTGATACATCAAGCTGCGCACATTTAAGGTAAATGACCTGGTTTCGTTATATGACAATAAGTTTGATAAATTTATAGGGAAGTTCAAAATGCACTGTTTAGGACCCCATGTCATTAAGGAAATTACCGGTGGAGGAGCAATACAGTTTGCCAAATTGAATCCAGAACCCTTCCTTGGAAAGGTGAATGGCAGTCACTTGAAGCCATACACCGACGGTATGGCCACGTGAATAAATGAAGATAGCATAGTTTTAGCACTCCAGGTAGCTGAAACGACGTATAAGACTATAAAATACACTGCTTGGGATGGGGAGCTGCGTGATTGGAGGATGGTGCAAAGCAAGGAAGTGTCACTAGGTTTGCGGTAGCACGAAGGGACTTCTGCTACCTAGGGAGAAATCATGTAGGTCAGCTGGAAAGTGACCGGTACAATCACTGCTCATGAAAAGATGACAGAAGCGAGGCTAAATGGAGCAGGTGGCTGACATTTTAGATGAAAATTATGGCTCAAATCCTTGAACATCTGCCACCAATCCGATATTAATGAACTTATTTTGGGGGGAACAGTCGGATTTGAATTCGAAATTCCCTATAAATTACAAGTGGATGTCCAACAAGAAACACTTGGCATTTTGAGTATTCAATTGTTAAGCTCCCAGGCATCCATGAATCAATAATTCTTCGAGACATTCAAATAGACTCCCGAGTTTGTGAACTTTCCAGAGACAGTGCAAACACTGTTAGAGAGTGTTATGTCGAAACTCGAATAATTTATAAATACCGAGAAAGTAGTAGATGATTCGGCATAGTAAATGGACATAGAAGAAGAAGTAGCTGCTCCGGAAGTCACCAAAGTATTGGCAAAGCTCCCTAAATCATCAAGAACACTGAGACCGAAGTCAACCCCAACCAAGGAGACTATGAAGGACAAGAAGGGAAAGCAGTCTGCCATACCGGTGCATGCATCACTAAGGCAAAACCCACCAAAGCCCACTGCATAGGAGAAAGGCAAGGCTACAAAATTAGAGCCAGAGGAGGAGGAAATTTAAGGCATCTCGATGGATGATGAGGATGTGGTAGCCGAATCCAATGAGGTTGAAGGCGAGGGGGCAGATCCTATTATGCAGTTTCTAGAGTATGTACCTTCGTGCAAGCCTAAGTCCAAGGTCCCAAAGGACATTGATGAGAGTAAGAATCCACTACAAACACCTCTGCTACCAGATGAAATTTCTTTCAACGGTCCGCGTTTAGCATGGGTGCCAATACTAAAGCTTGAAGATTGGGACTTGGTGGACCATGAGAATTTCCCACACCTGGCGACTGAGCAGCTGATGCGCTGCATCATTGACTTGAATACGGGAATGACTGCATTGGAGCTGCAGAGGTGACTCAAAGGAGTAGAGAAGGTAGGATTTCTCAATCTACTTCTCGTGCTGCACTATAACCACACCTCAGTGAAGCCTACCTAGAATTTTATGTATTCTCTTCTCCTTCTTTGGCTTGAATGCTCCTATCCTAGCTTTAATCACTATTATTAGAACTTGCACAGTCACATAACACAAGTCAAGGATCCACAGAATCTATGTAACATCATATAATCACTCTATTCAATAAATCAACATTGTACTGAATATATGAAATCATAACATCATATATAGGAAAACAAATAACTCTTTGCATTAATGGAAATAGAGTGAGTTAAAACTAAAAATAGTTGTTGGTATTGTAAAGGACCTCCTCCAAGTTGACTTGACCTTTCCTTGTCACAAAGTGTACCTCTAATCACCTTAATGCATGGAAATATATCTCTAACATTAGAAGAATAAGGGTAGAATCACTCTCCAAAAGCCAACCCCTTACCTACGGATGGTAGTAAATATATGGATGAAGGAGGTAGTTCATGAATTCTTATCCTTTTACCAATTAGGGCTTGAGATCCACTCTAAATGGGATGATGATCCCAAGGGATAAGGGATGAAAACTCTAAGGTAGGATAAGATAGGGTTCGAGACTTTTATCTGAGGTAAATGGTTACAACAGATCTTGGAAGCCTCAGGAAGACGAGTCTTTAGAATTCTCTCTCTTTTTCCCAAATTTCTAAAACCAACATAGTTACATAGTGGGCCAAACTATAGGTGATCAAAGCAGGCCATAGTGGAGCAATATGGTAGTCAGTGTTGTCCAGTAGGATGTCAGGGAGCATTGGTTCTTAAAATGACTAAAACAATGTGTCCTTAGGTAGAAACTTAGGGATTAGGAAGAGTCATGCTGAGGGATTTTCTCAAGGATAATGAGAAGGAGGTCAAAGGATGTTGATTGATCCAATTGAAGGCCTATTGACCAAATGTGACAAAATGGCCTATAACAGAGGCCAAAAAGGTCCCTATGCTAGAATGAAAAGCACTCCAAATCATTAAATATAAGAATCAAAAGCAAAACAAGGACTCTCAATAAATCAAGAATAAAGCCAGAAGTGGAAAGTGGAAGGCAATGTCAAGAAGCTAGGGTTGTAGCACAATGTCCTAATAAGAGCCAATATTTACCAATTGTCAAAAGAAAACTCTATAGGAAAGAAGTCTTAAAGAATATTAAGAGAGAGTGTTAATGGAAAAATGGAATGTAATAGTCCCCTCTTGATTTCTTATGTCAATAAATAAAAATAATAACCATGGTTATGGGACATCTATTCCAAGTTGAATGTTGGGAAAAATCATAGTGATGGGGATCATTGGTGATTAATAAAGGGATATGGAAATTAGAAAAGGAATTGGCAAAGGTGAAGCTGCATTTGTTGGCACTTTATTTATGAAAATAATGGAAAATAGGAGAAAAGCGATATGAAAGGTCACATAATTGCATTCAGAAGAAATTGAATGAAAATTAAGGAAAAATGAAGAAAAGAGAAGCCTCAATGATAAAAAGGCTTCTGAGGATCAGTTCATAGCTTTTGTCAATTCGGTCTTTGGCTCTCTTCTATACTCTCTCTCTCGTACTCTGGTACATTTAGAGAATTATTGGAGAATTATTGGAGCATGCTTGGAGTAATCTAGATTTCATTGGATTTTGAGAAGGAAGGCAAAGAAAATCAGGAAAGAACAAGTGGACAGGTGGATCAACAACTATAATTAGATTGGTTTTCACGTAACAGGTTTCGTGTGTGATTTTCCTTGTTGATTATGCATGTTAATATCTAGTTATGATTTGTCATTGGCATGGAATATTGCCTGGATCAATAGTGATTTTGCATAGCTTCTCCATTTCCTAGATAGTCATGTTGTTGTGGGTTTTTCCACTTTTTTTTATGATTGGTGCTCAGGTTCGTTATGGTTGTGCGTTGAGTTACTAGTTCTTGGAGATGTTAGTTGGAAAAAATTATCTTGAGCTTTGGAATAACTTTGATTGAGTTACTAGTCCTGGAGCTTAGGTTGGACAAATGCCCTAAATCCCTTGGTGGGCTGAGGTAATAGTTCAGGTGTTGGGTTGGAAAAACACTCTAGAGCCTTGGAAGGCTATGGGTTGGGTTATTAGTTCCTGGAGCTGTTGTTGGAACAAACACTCTTGAACCCTGGATAACATGGGTAAAGACCATTTGGTTGGTTTTAGTGATGTATGACCATGAGGTGGAAGATTGACTTAGGTTTGAGGTGGTTTTTCCTTTGGAATCCCTTGTTTGGTTTTTTTTTGTTTATTGAATGAGATCCAACATTCACACCTGGAATATGGTGTGGGGATGATTAGCTAAAAGAGATATTTTGTTCAACCCAATCTATGGTTGGGTGGTACGTGGAAGTCCCTAACATGGTTGGAATTTGCATATGTTAATAAGAGCTATTTTCCTATTGTATTTTCATCAGTAAATTTTACTTGTTATCATGTGCCTTTCATGGTTGTTATATCAAGGTTATTATTATGGTTATATATTGGTTATAGGTATGGTTTCATAATAGGTTCTAACTATCGCTCTTTATATGTTTTTCTTGTTTATGAATGGTTAATGAATGCATCAGATAATATATGTTATTATAGCTATTATGAGATTGAATTAGACCTTGATGGATCTCAAATAAGTATCAGACAACTATGTTTAAATATCCACTCATCACCTGTAGATTACATGTCCTCAACATGTTTGACAAAATGAGTTTCATGGTTAGGCCTAGATAGGTCAAGTACGTGATAAAATTTTGTATGAATATTTTTTTCCAGATGTCTTTTATCATTATGGAAAGTATCACTGATTTTTGGTTAGTGCTCTAGAGGCTGACCTAAAAATGTGGCTCTGAATATTGGACCACTACCTTTAAAATGAAAATTTTTGGTTGCAACTACATGGATTCAAGGTTGTGCTTGTGATTGGAGGCTTCCAACCACATGGAGGGCTTATTGTGGGTACATTTGGGGACACAAGTTAGAGAAAAAGGTGTGAAACTTAGGTTTTGAACACATGGGGTGGTTACTCAGCCTTTGAGTTATCTGTAGTCCCTATAGGATATTATGAGATGCCAGTTTCTATTCTGTGGCTACCCCCATTTCCTCAGTGAAGCTAGGAGGTCAAGTCATGTCATTGAAGCTCTTCCTCTCATGTTTATCTTGGCAGGACTATGAAACTGGGTAGATATGGGAGGGTTCTTACATAATGATATCATAGCTCTTAGGTTCAACAATTGGACTAGATGGGTGGAATGTATTTGTCATGCCTGCATGTTAGTTGTATATGTGTTCATTATGAATGCATTACAAATGTCATTGTTGTAAGTAGTTTCATCATGTAAAGGTTGATGATGTTGATGTCGAGATGATTGATATGTTGATTTAATTATATATGTGTGTGTGTGTGTGTGTGTGTTTTGCTAATCTAGATTGATCTTTCAAATAGGATAACGTCCTCTAAACTTCACTAAGGTATGTTGTTTATGTTTACGTTTGGTTGATTTAAAAGCGTGTATTTTCATATTGGTAGAAGATCGAGGATGACAAGTAAAATTGTGGACTACAGTTCACATGATTCTCCCTACCTATCAAATGAGTAGGATGGTGATGAGTACTCCCCTAACATAGAATACACATTGAGAATCTTGAAAGAAGAGATCAAAAAGTGTAAGGTAGATAATGACAGAATAATGCGGTCATAAGAAAGACTTTTCAAAGCATAGGACAAACAAGCAAAGGTTAATTCAATGATTCTTTAGTGCCTATCATATTTGCAGAGACAAGTAATTCTTAGGATCGGTCATGGACATGAGGCAAGGAGCAATGGGGAATATGGTAGTAGGTCTCAGTCAGGTTACAGGTTTGACGGGGATGATACAGTCAAATATGGTAGGTTCTTGGATACACCTAACGAGAGGGTTAATGATTGTGGTTTCTATTCTAGTTATGGTTTAGATAGACAAAATTGTCATCACTATCACCATCCATATAGGAGGAGTGGGAAGAAGTACTTGCCAAAGGAGTTCAAGAAAGAGAAGCCTCCTACATTTGATGTATAAATGAATAATCAAAAGATCCAGAAGCTTGGTTGGTTGGTATGAATAAGTTTTTCATATTGCGTGATTAGTCACAAAACATGAAGGCCACAATAGCTATGTTATGAAACTAGCTCACAAAAATATAGAAAAGATAGATAAACACCTTCAAAATAAACCTCTTCAAGGGGGAAACCTCCTTTACATTATGCAAATGAACAATTCTTGAATGATACACATGACAAGACCTCCTTTCTATATATGGGAGTATAAGGGGTCATAATATAATTAGAGCCAACATAACAATAATAATGTAAGGCCACAATAATAACAATATGGGGACTACATGGGAACAACGATATAATAAGGGGGTTGTACTAATAACAATAAGGGGTTACACTAGGAGCATGAGGACCTAACATGCCCCTCTCCTTCAAAAAGTGGTGTCCTCAACGCTTAAGTAGTTCTTGATGCTTCTGTATAAATTCTTGTCCACCCATGTGGAATATTTAGTGGGTAAGTTCTTCCACTTGATGAGATACTTTGAAATTGATATATTTCGTAGTTATCAATTTCACAATTTTGTTACTACTTTAGGTTCTAATATGATTTTTCCTTCCTTGTCAAGTTCTCACAATACTATTTGAACTGGGATCTTTTGCAACTTCTGAATGAGTTCCCACTCCTTTGGGCATATGGATATCTGTAAGGATTGATGTTTGGAGTAACAATTACTAGAATCAAATTAATATCATGATCATGATCACGAATAGGTGGGAGGCCTTTGGGAGTCTCAAATATCTTGGAATGATTGTCCAAAGTATTTTGGAGATCTGGAGAAATGCATGATTTTGATGTGGGATCCTCTAGTGAACATAATTGTGCAATTATACCCTATTGTTATTTATTCAAAAGCTTTTTCATGTTGTTAGAGTTGACCATATTTCTCGGTTTCCCTTTGATACCCCTCAATTCAGCTTCCTTTCCATTCCAAAAAAACTTCAAGAAAAGTTCTCTAAAATTAAAATCTATTGTACCCAAAGATTGTAGCCATTGGACTCCTAGTAAACCATCATGTTATGAAATCAACGCACAAAAATATAGGAAAGAGAGATAAATTCCTTAGAATTCAGCCTCTTCGAGGGGGCAACCTCCTTTACATTACACAAATGAACAATTCTTAGATGATACAAATGACAAGACCTCCTTTCTATATATAGGAGTCTTAGGGGTCATAATATAATGAGAGCCGACATAACAATAATAATATAAGGGCACAATAATAATAACAGTGGGCTTCTATGGGGCACAATAATAACGATATGGGGACTACATGGGCACAACAATATAGTAAAGGGGTTGTATTAATAACAATAAAGGGTTACACTAGTAGTATAGGGACCTAACATGCCCCTCTCCTTCAAAACATGTTGTCGTCAACACTTGAGTAGTTCTTGATTCTTTTATTTAAAATCATTGTCCTCCTATGTCAAATCTTCAGTGGATAAGTTATTCCACTTGATGAGATACTCTGAAATTGATCGATTTCATAGTTGTCGAGTTCTTGTTTCTGTGACTGCTCCAGGCTCCAATATGATTTTTCCTTCCTTGTCAAGTTCTAGAAATATTGTTTGAATTGGGATATTCTGCAACTTTTGAATGAGCGGCCACACTTCTTCATCCTTCTTCCATTCATTCCTTGCTTCATCCTTCTTCCAATTTACCAAATCCTTGCCATCAAACTTCCTCATCTTGCTTTTTCTTGATTTTAGGAGCTCGATCTTGAAATGATTGTAACTTTATAATTTCTTATCTCTATGTTTTGAAAATTTTCCCTATAATAGCCCTCTAAGTCCTCTTTCTATCTCCGGAATTCTAATCGCAATTGGATTCAAATTTATTGCCAATCTCCCATGATGACCTAATTATAGACTAGTTTAGTAGAGTGAACTTGTACGATGTGCCACGTGTCACTATTTCAACCTTAGGTTTTGAAAATTATACCAAAACAAAATACAGCCTGTCCTATTTCTATAACTTCTTATGGAATTTTAGTCTGATGCTTAGAGAGAAAGTTATGACAATTTTCCCAGGGTCACCTGTTTAGGATGTAATTCGGGAGTCTCCAAAAACCCTAACTTCCTCAGATCATCTCTCCGAAAATATAGCGAGACAAGATCTAAACTGTGGATCTGAGGTTTAGAGTGATTTCATCGCAAACATGTTTTTCTTTACTTCTGAAACGGTGCAGAAAAAGAGTTATAGTGGAAATTCCATGATGACCTATTTGGAGTAGCAAAACCCTAGAGTCAAAAGCTCTGATACCAAATGTTATGAAACGAGCACATAAAAAGTTAGAAAAAAGAGATAAACACCTTAGAATTCATCCTCTTCAAGGGGGTAATCTCCTTTACATTACATAAACGAACAATTCTTAGATGATACAAATGACAAGACCTCCTTTCTATATATAATAGTCTAAGGGGTCATAATATAATCAAATCTGACATAAAAATAATAATGTAAGGGCACAATAATAACAATATTGGGCTTCTATGGGGCACAAAAATATAATAAGCGGGTCATAGTAATAACAATAAGGGGTTACACTAGTAGTATAGGGACCTAACACATCAGCACCACCCATTGGAATGGAAAGCATTGGGTTATTCAATACATATTCTCCCATGGATAGAATGATATTATGGAACTTTCTAGAGAAATTTATGTTTCCTCCACTTGCAACCATCACTTGACACTCTGGTGCTGGATATAGGAAGAAATTCAATTCCTTGTCTATCTTACAATGAATTAAATTATGGGTACTTCCTTAATCAATCAACACTATTACCTTTTTCTTCTTGATATGTCCTTCTATCTTGATATTTTGAGGAGTGATAATTTCTTCCAATGCATTACAAGATATGGTCGGATTCATTTCTTGATGCTCGATGTGATATTTAACTTCTTGAATCTTTCTCTTCTTGATATGTCCTTCTATATTGATAGCTTGAGGAGTGGTAATTCCATCAAATGCATTACAAGATATGGGTGGATTTCTTTCTTCTTTCTCAATGTGATCTTTCACTTCTCGAACCTTTTTCTTCTTGATAGGTCCTTCTATATTGAGAGTTTGAGGAGTGGTAATTCTTTCCAATGCTTTACAAGATATGGTTGGATACATTTCTTCTTTCTCTGGGGTGGGTTCCTGGTGTATATCCTCTTCCTTTGATGTTTCTTGATCATTTTCTTCCTCCTCTTCATAATCAATGTAAAATAATTTCTTCCTAGCACACTTATGACATTTACTATATTTTCTATCACAATTGTAACAAAGCCCTTTTTCTCTTTTTTCTTCGAATTGTTGTGGTCTAAAACCTGAAGGTTGTGGAAGGCTAGCAGAAAAAACCCTTCCATAATTATAGTCATGAGTTGTGGGAATCCTTGTTTCCATAATTTTGCTTTCAATTTTTCTTGCCAACTTGAATGCCTTCTCCAATGAATCAGGTTCCCAAAGACGAACCTCGTGTTGAATGTTATCCTTTAAAGTCCTTATGAAGACATCAACCATTTTCTTCTCTGGAATATCATCTACCCTTATATTCAAATTTTGGAAGTCCTCAATGTGCTTTGCCATTGAATCCTTTTGTTTGAGAGTTATCAATTGGCTAAAGAAGGTGTTTCTCTTTGTATCCTCATAATGTGCTATCATTTCCTCTGTGAAAATTGATCACGTGACAAGTGGTTTACGAGAATAAATCCCTTTATACCATAAAAATTGATTCGATTCTAAATAATTAGATGCAATACATACCTTTTGTAATAGTGGTACACCATGTAGATCAAAATATTTCTCCATTTGTAGTATCTAATTTACCGGATCCTTGCAATAAAACTTCCTCATCTTTCTTTTTCTTGATTTTAGGAGCTCGATCTTGAAACAACTATAACTCTGTACTTTTGGATCTTTAAGTTCTGAAATTTTGGTGTGTAATAGCCCTCCGAGTCCTCTTTCTAACTCTGCAAGTCTGATTGGAATTGGATTCCTGAAGTAATGTTTATTCCCAATCTCCCGCAATGACCTAATTATAGACTAGTTCAATAGAGTGAACTTGTACGACATTCCATGTGTCATTGTTTCAACCTTAGGTTCTAAAAATTATACCCAAACAAAATACAATATGTCCTATTTCTATAACTTCTTGTGACATTTCAATCTGATTCTCAGAGAGAAAGTTATGACGATTTTCCCAAGGGCACCTGTTTAGGATGTAATTTGGGATTCTGCAAAAACCCTAAATTCCTCAAATCATATATCCAAAATTTGGACTTGAGGTTTAGACCAATTTATTCTCAACTAAGTTTTTTTTTTAGGTTCTAAAATCTCGTAGCAAAAAAGTTTTAGCGAAAATTCCACGATGACCCATTTTAGATTAAATTTTGGATCTTACAAAAACCATAACTTCCTCAGATCATATACACTAAAATATAGTGAGATAAGATCAGAAATCTCGACCCGAGGTTTACTGAGATTTCATCTAAAAAGGGTTTTTTTTAGCTTCTGAAACGTTGAAGAAAAAAATTATAGAGAAAATTACATGATGATGTATTTGGAGTAGTGAAACCCTATAATCCAAAGCTTCAATACCAAATGTTATGAAACAAGCTCACAAAAAGATAGAAAAGACAGATAAATGGCTTCAAAATAAGCCTCTTTGAGGGGGAAACATCCTTTACATTACACAAATGAACAATTCTTAGATGATAAAAATGACAAGACCTCCTTTCTATATATAACAGTCTAAGGGGCCATAATATAATCAGAGCCAACGTAAAAATAATAATGTAAGGGCACAACAATAACAATAGTGGGCTTCTATGGGGCACAATAATAAAAATATGAGGACTACATGGACACACCAAGATAATAAGGGGGTTTTACTAATAACAATGAGGGGTTACACTAGTATGGTAGGGACCTAACACTTTTAGTCTTAAAGGGAAAGCAAATGTTTGGTGGGAAGATGTAAAGAATGTCAGAGGCATTCGGGAAGAGGAGTTGACTTGGAGTGAGTTCGAGAGACTTTTAAGGAAAAAGTATATATCTGAGAGATACTACGATGCTAGGGAAAAGGAGTTCTATGAGTTGAAGATTGGATCTATGACCAATGAGGAGTATACTAGGAAATTCTTACAGTTTTTAAGGTATGTGCCTTACCTTAAGGAGGAGAAAGAAAAGATTCAAAGATTCATCCGTGAGTTTCCAGTATCATTTAAAGATAGGATTGAGTTCTATGAGCCTAGATCACTAGAGGAAGACATCTGAAATTTGAAACACAGTTATGATCAATCAAAGATCAAGTCTTAGGCTAAGTAGTATTGGAAACGTAATGAGAAGAATAAGGGAAAGTGGGTTAAGAAGAGAGGAAAACCATAGCATACAAATGAAAATGAGAATGCATCACCACACAAGAATTTCAATTTAGCTAACAAAGGACAGCAATTTCATTCTAAGCAGGAGAACAAGGGTGATGGAAGGAATCCTTGAGAATGCTTGACTTCTGCCAAGGGTCATCACAGGAGAGATTTTCCATAGCATCGGGGTGGTAGACCACATATGTATAGTTCTTAGGAGGAAAAAATAGTGGGGGATGTTGGACATAATATTCCTCATATTTATGTACCATTCAATAATAGGAAGGTTGATCATCAAACATATCTTATCAAGATGGAAGGTAAGCTTTTTGATCAAGATGGTTCTATTTTTATTGACCCTATATCTAACTATAGTTATATTAATCCTATCCTGGTGGATAAGTGTGGTTTGAATAAAGAAGTGCATGTAGAACCTTTGTTAGTGTAGTTGGCTAAGGTACCAAGAAAAGAGTTCACCATTGGGTAAGAATGTGTCCATTTGAGTTGAATGGTATTTCTACGTCAGCACATCTCAACATGCTTCCATTGGGATAATACAATATGTTTTTGGGTATGGATTGGTTGTACATTTACAGGCCTAACGTGGATTACTATGATAAGGCTATTGAGTGTTTGGAAGATGATGGAGAGAAAATAATCTTGAAGGGTAAGAAGAAGCCTACATTAGTGAGTATGGTTACAACTATGTAGGCCAAGTGCAGTATCTAGAAAGGATGTGTATTGTTTGCAGTTCATATTTCTAATGAAAAAGGTAAGGATGTTGATGATGTAGAAGTCTTGAAGAGGTATCCAGTTTCATAGCAGTTTCAGGATGTAATTCTAGCAAATATATCAGAGTTACGGCCTCATAGGGAAGTGAAATTTTCTATTGAGTCGATGCCGATAGTAGCACCAGAATCAAAGGCACCGTACAGGATGAGCACTCTAGAGTTAGTTTAATTGAATTTGTAGTTAAAGGAAATGATTGACAAGGGACACATTAGGCCAAGTGTGTCACCTTGGGATGCACTAGTGTAGTTTGTGAAGAAGAAGGATGGCACTCTCAGGTTTTACATTGATTATAGGCATTTGAAAAAGGTAACCATCAAGAAAAGGTATTTGTTTCTAAGGATTGATGATTTGTTTTAACAGTTGAAGGGAGCAAAAATTTTCTCAAAGATTTATTTAAGATCAGGATATCATCAGGTACACACCAAAGAAGATGACATCTACAAGACTTCTTGCTGGACTAGGTATGGGTATTATGAGCTTGTAGGAGTTCCTTTTGGTTTAACTAATTCTCTAGTTAGTTTCATGTGTTTGATGAATTGGGTGTTGCATCCTTATCTGTACAAGTTTGTGATTGTATTCATTGATTTTATATTGATATATTCTAATAATGAGGAATAAAATGTAGAACACTTAGCAGTAGTGTTGAAGTTACTAACATAGCATCAATTGCATGCCAAACTTAATAAATGTAATTTATTTTAGAAAAAGGTTCATTATTTGGGGCAAGTGATTTCCAAGGAAGATATAGCAGTGGACTTGGAAAATATTAGAGTTATCATGGAATGGGAAACTCCTAGGAATTTTAATGAGGTCAGATCATTCATGGGAGTAGAAAATTATTACAGAAGGTTCATTAGGAGCTTCTCATGGATTTCCTATCCTATTACATCTTTGCATAGGAAAGGAAAGAAATTTGAATGGACAAAGGAATATGAACTTAGTTTTGAGCAATTGAAATAGTTACTTATGAATGCTCTAGTTCTAAAAATTACAGATCTAGATAAATAGTTTGTGGTATGTATAGCTTCTTGCAAGAGAGGATTTAGTGGAGTCTTGATGAAAGAAGGAAAGATATTATGCTACGAGTCAAGGAAATCAAATGAGCATGAGCATACCCATGTGACACATGATCTTAAGTTGGAAGTTATCATTCATGCATTGAAGATGTGGAGACACTATGTTCTTGGTAGGAGGTTCATATTTATGAGTGATCATAGTGGATTGAGATACTTATTTGACCAAACAAATGTTAATGTCAGACAAGCTAGGTGGTTGGCTATGATTAGTGAGTTTTACTTCGAGATTAGGTACATTAAGGGAAAAGAGAATAGGGTTGTGGATGTTCTTAGTAGAAGAGTACATGTAAATCACATTGGAGATATAATTTCATATGGGACAAATTTACATGATCAAATATTACAGGCAGGACAATGGAATAACAAGTACTAGTAGCTTAAACATAGGTTATAACAACATGGTATAGGTGAACAAGATGTGGACTATCATCTCACAGTAGATGGGTTTGTTAGATTTAGGGATAGGATTTATGCATCAGACAATAGTGATCTCAAGAAGCTTGCTTTGAGGGATTATCATGTCAATTTGTATTCAGGTTGCCCAGGATATCAAAAGACATTGATAGCGGTTAACAAGTGATACCATTGGCCAAATTTGAAGAAAGAGGTGGAAACATTTGTTGTGAGATTTTTGGATTGTCAATAGGTAAAATTAGAGTAAGCATCCAGGTGGTTTGTTATAGCCAATTTCAATTCTATAATGGAAATGGGAGGTCATTTCCATGGATTTCATCACAGGTTTTCCAAGGACATCTAGACAACATGATTCTACTATGGTTGTGGTTGGCAGGTTGACAAAGGGAGCAAATTTAATTCCAGTGAAGTCTACAAATTTATCTAGTGAGATAGCCTAGGTCTTCATTAGGGAGATAGTGAGGATGCACGGTATTCCTAGAAATATTGTATCCAACAAAGAGGTTAGGTTCACTTAAATGTTTTGGAAGGAGTTGTTTGTATTTTTTGGTACAAATTTCGCCTTCAGTACAACTTATCATCTAATGATAGATGGATAGACAGAGAGGGTTAATAGGATTCTAGAGGACATGTTGAGAATGTATGTTATGCATCAACAACGAAAGTGGGAAGAGTATCTTTCATTATTGGAGTTTTTGTATCACAATGATATCAAGAATCTTTGAAGATGATTCTATTTGAGGAACTTTATGGGTCGAGTTGTAATACTCCTATCAATTGGAGTGATCCCATGAACAAGGTGTGGATTGGACCAAACATGTTGGTAGAGATGGATCTGGAAAGGTAGATTATCAAGAAGAATCTAAAGGCAGCACGGGATAGGGACAAGAGTTTTGCATATCAACACAAGTGTAACAACCCTGGTTAAAAAATCCATGAAATATAATAATATAAAACCACTTTCATGGGACACATATTCCAAGCTGAATGGTGGGAAAAAATCTTTGTGCATTTTCGTTTCGGTTATTATGGATAAATGAATTTGGAAAAGGAAATGGAAATGGATTTGGAATGGAAAAATGGAATTTTTGGCACATCTATTTATGAAAATGTTGGAAATTAGGATAAAAAGAAGGTGAAAGGTCACAGGTTGCATGTGAGGAGGAAATTGAAGGGAGGCCTCATTGAGAAAAAGGCTTATGCGGATTACTTCACAATATTTTGACAGTTGTTAGTGGAGCTCTTGTATTTTGTTTCCCTTTCATACTCTTGGACACTTAGAGTTTCTTGGAGCACTCTTGGAGGAGTGTGGCATACTTGGATGGTTGGAGAAAGAAGGCAAATGAAGAGTAGAAAAGTGCAAGACAACATTGGTATCAAAAAATACAACAGGTTTTCCTTACAGGTACCAAGTTCCATGTATGTTTTTCTCACTAGTTTTGGCATGCATGGCATATGAATATGGTTTCTTGGTTATGATCTATCATTGGTATGGAGTATTTTGCATGATTGATAATGAATTTTCCCAACCTTTCCATTTTGTGGATAGCCATGATGTCGTGGATTCATTTTCCTTTTTCTTCTTGTTTGTTCTCATGTTCCTTTGATTGTGGGTGGAGTTATTAGTTATTAGAGCCTTGGCTGGACAAATGCTCTCGAGCCCTGTAACAAATTGGGTTGAGTTACTAGTCCTGGAGCCTTAGTTGAAACAATGCTCTAGAGCCCTTGGTGGTTTGAGTTACTAGTCTTGGAGGCCTTTTTGGACCAATGTTTTGGAGCTTGATGGAAGGTGTGAGTTGAGTTACTAGTCCTAGAAGTCTTGTTTGGAACAAACGCTCTGGAGCCGTATAAGGCTTGGGTAGAGATCAATCTGGTGATGATTTGTGATGTCCGACTATGAGGTGGAATCACTATTTGATGGGTTGGGGTGGTTTGGTCTCTATAAGCCTTTGTTTGGTTTCAACGAATTCTTCCATGAGATCCCACATTCATGCTCAGAATATGGCACATGTGTGACTGGCTGAAGAGAGATTTGACTCATCCATGTCTATTGTCGGGTGGTTTGTGGAGGTCCCAAACCTGGTTGGTCATTTCATCATTAATATGAGGTTATTTGTCCTTGTTATTTCATGAGTATTATACTGGTTCATATGTCAATTATATGGATATTGTTTCATTGGTACTTTTGTTGTTATTATGTTGGTTATGAATATGTATTATGACAGTGGTGAATGTATGGCTCTCATTATTCTTTTACTTGTAAATGAATGAATAATATATCTATGGCCTAATAGATGATAATGTAGCTAATGTGATAAGGAAACAATACCTCATAGAGAACCTCATATAAGTATGACACCCCTATGCTCAGTTATGTTGTTAAGGCCTATAGCTTTCATTTGACGAAATGCCTGTCATGGCTAGTAGGGGTCTAGTATAGTCCTTCTTGATGTTTTTGTAAATGTATCCTTTTATTTCTATGAAATTTTATTTCTAAAGGTGTGTTCTCTATGAGGTATTGTTTCCTTATCACATTAGCTGCATTATAATCTATTAGGCCATAGATATATTATTCATTCATTTACAAGTAAAAGAATAATGAGAGCCATACATTCACCACTATCATAATACATATTCATAACCAACATAATAACAAAAAAAGTACCAATGAAACAATATCCATATAATTGACATATGAACCAGTATAATACTCATGAAATAGCAAGGACAAATAACCTCATATTAATGATGAAATGACCAACCGGGTTTGGGACCTCCACAAACCACCGGACAATAGACATGGATGAGTCAAATCTCTAATGGGTTGAGGTGGTTTGGTCTCTATAAGCCTTGGTTTGGTTTCGACAAATTGTTCCATGAGATCCCACATTCATGCTTATAATATGGCACATGTGTGACTGGCTAAAGGGAGATTTGACTCATCCATGTCTATTGTCAGGTGGTTTGTGGAGGTCGCAAACCTGGTTGGTCATTTCATCATTAATATGAGGTTATTTTTCCTTGTTATTTCATGAGTATTATACTGGTTCATATGTCAATTATATGGATATTGTTTCATTGGTACTTTTGTTGTTATTATGTTGGTTATGAATATGTATTATGACAGTGGTGAATGTATGGCTCTCATTATTCTTTTACTTGTAAATGAATGAATAATATATCTATGGCCTAATAGATGATAATGCAGCTAATGTGATAAGGAAACAATACCTCATAGAGAACCTCAGATAAGTATGACACCCCTATGCTCAGTTATGTTGTTAAGGCCTATAGCATTCATTTGATGAAATGCCCGTCATGGCTAGTAGGGGTCTAGTATAGTCCTTCTTGATGTTTTTGTAAATGTATCCTTTTATTGCTATGAAATTTCATTTCTAAAGGTGTCATTGAGTTATGGGTAGTGACCTGGGCTTTGAGCCTAAAAAAGTGGCACAAATACTAGAGTCACAGGCACAACATTAGTGAAAAAAGTCTTTAAAAGATCGTTTTCCCTTGATGTGGGGGCTTCTGGAGCCTCCAAGATGAGGCCTTGTCCATATCAGGCGAAAATCTAGTGGTTTTATGCACTAAAATTTTATTTTGTCTTAGGGGCAGGTTACATGAGTGGTTGGGACACATATTGTGGCTTTTGTTACTGATGTCAAATTTCTGTATGATGTGTTCCACTGGTTCAACTGGTTCCACTTCCTTAACTGACAAATAGGGAGTCGAAACATATCATAGAAACTTCTCATCGCATGTTTATTATGATTGGCGAGTTAGCTGCATAGATGTGGAAGGAGGGTGTTACAGCAAGGTGTTTAAGGAGTTTTAGGTTGGGGAACAGGTGTACTTGTGCATCAATCCCAAAAAGAGCTCCTTGGGGATTGGATCATGTGCCAAGCTAGCACCTTGGTATTATGTACCTTTCAAGACTCTAGAGAGGTTTGGACCATTAGCCTACCAAATTTCACTTCCTTCGAGAGGGAAATTCCATGAGGTTTTCCATGTGTCATTGCTCAAGAAGTACGTGAAAGATGTTGATCATGTGATTGACTAGTCTATATTGCAGGTGGAACCTAAAGGAGAGTTCCAGTCCATTGGATAGTTGGCATTGTTTGGATGGCTAGTGGCTTAGTAAATATCTCTACAAGTGTGTAGGAATTGATGTCAACAATCATACTAGGGAGATGTGTTGGCAAGTTGGCATTTCCTAACTGTTGGTAGGAGTGTTGGCATTGATGTCAACCATACTAAAATGGATGCTTGTCACAGCATATGTTGGCGATGATGGCCCAAGTGGAATCCCATGGTAGTTGCAGGCTTCATGTAGAGAATCATCATAGTAGGAGGTTTACTGGAGAAGCCATCAAATTATGACTATGTTGGTTGGGATTTCAAGATTCTAGGCACAGGAAAGAGAGTCAAGTAGAAAATGAGTGGCAGAGAGTTTGCAACCATTTTATAGGTAGAAAATGGGCTCAAAGCCTACATCAAACCATCTCCATTGGAACATTCTCTAAAATATCTCTCCAATGGTATGTTGTTGGGTCCCTATAATACTAGTGATTATCCCATTACTATTGTAGTTATACCCCTTATTAATATTGTTGTGCCCCTATTTCCCCCATATTGTTATTAATGTGCCCCATAGAATCCCTCTATTGTTATTTTTGTGGCTTTATATTATTATTGTTAGGTCGGCTAGATTATATTGTGACTCCTTAGACTCCTATATATAGAAAGGAGGTTTTGTCATTTGAATCATCGAAGAATAGTTCATTTTATGTAATGTAAAGGAGGTTGCCCCTCGAAGAGGCTGAATTCTAAGGCGTTGATCTATATTTTCTATCTTTTCTTGAGCTGGTTTCATAACATTTGGTATCAGGGCTTTGGATTCTAGGGTTTCGCTGCTCCAAACAGGTCATCGTGGAATTTTAACTATAACTGATTTTATGTGGGGTTTCAGAAGTCACAAAAAACACCCATTTGATAAGAAATCGCTTTCAATCTTGGGTCCAAATTTCAGAGCTTTTTGCAAAATATTTGGGGAGATATGATTTGAGGAAGTTGGTCTTTTTGCAGACTCCTGAATTACATTCCAAATAGGTGACCTGGGGAAAATTGTCATAACTTTCTCTCTGGGAATCAGATTGAAATGTTGTAAGAAGGTACAGAAAGAGGATGGTTTGTAGTTTCTAGTATGTATCTTTTAGATCCAAACGTAGAAACAGTGACTCGTGGCACGTCGTACAAGTTCGCTCTACTGAACTAGTCTATAATCCAGTCACTGTGGGCGATTTCGTATAACTCTTCCTTGGAGAATCCAATCTGGGTCAGACTTGTGGCATTCGAAAGAGGACAAAAAGAGCTACTACAAGTCACAAATTCAGAACTAGATGATTGGAAAGTACAGAGATAAATCAGAGGCAATATAGAGCTCCTACAAAGTGAAAAAAGGTGTGTAGATTTTCTTAAATTTTTGCTTAAGCTTGGTTTGAAAATTTATTTTGAAGGAATTCAAAGGGCATAGTAGAGCATTATTATCGGTAGCTGATTCCCCAAGGAAATAAAATGCAAACACCTAGTAAGGAACCTGAAAGATCTAGCATGACTCATGAAGAAGAGGAAGAAATGCAACATGATATATCAAAATTACAAGACCAAGTGCAACAATTGTCCCTTACACAAAAAGGAACATAACCTAAGATGGATGGTTTAAAGAAAGGTGTAGAAGCTAAGATGGACTATTTAAAGAAAGGCGTAGAAGCTAAGATGATTGATGTGGAAGCTAAGATGGATGATTTTGTTGAAGATAGATTGAAGACAGACATGACGAATGAAGATAAAATGAATAAGTTGCTACAAGAAATGGGCACTAAGGGTGAAAGGGTCTAAAAGGAACTCATGATGGAATAAAAATAAATGTAATCATGATTCCATATAGATGCTTAATGTTGGATCGAAGACTCACCATATTCAAAAATCGATATGAGGAGTTTGATTGGCAAGGATCCTGCACATGGATATTAAGATGGAGCAATTTTTTGATCTCAATAATGTGCAAAACACACAAAAGGTACGTATGGCAACTTTATATTTGGAACCAAATCAGTTTGTATGGTATCAATGGCTTTGCTCTCGTAAACAATTTATCACTTGGGAAATTTTTACGAAAGAATTGATAGCACATTATGAGGATACAAAAAAACAACACTTTTTTTAGCCAATTGATAAGTCTCAAACAAAAGGGTTCAATAATGGAGCACATTGAGGAGTTCCAAAAATTGAACATAAGGGTAAAAGATATTCCAGAGGAGCATAGGATTGATGTGTTCATAGGGTCTTTAAAGGATAATATCCAATATGATGTTCGCCTTTGGGAACCTGATTCATTAGAGAAGGCATTCAGGTTAGCAAGAAAAATGGAAAGCAAAATTATGGCAACCAGGAAGCATACCACTCACAACTATAAAGACAGAAGTTTTGTTGCCCCTAGTCTTCCACAACCTATAAGGTTGACACCACAACAATTGGAAGAAAAAAGAGCAAAAGGGCTTGTTACAGTTGTGATAGTAAATACACTAAGGGTCATAAGTGTGCTGAGAAGAAATTATTCTACATAGATTGTGAAGAGGAAGAAGAAAAGGAGCAAGAAAGGTCAAAAGAAGAGGATATACTCCAGGAACAAAGCCTAGATAAAGAAGAAATGAATCCGACCATATCATGTAATGCATTGCTGGAATTACCACTCCTCAAACCATCAAGATAGAAGGACAAATCAAGAAGAAAAAGGTAATAGTGTTGATTGATTCAGGAAGTACCCACAATTTATTCATTGTAAGGTAGCAAAAGAATTGAATTGCTTCCTATATCCAGCACCAGAGTGTCAAGTGGATGGTTGCAAGTGGAGGAATGATAAATTGCTTTGGAAAGTGCCATAATATCAAGCTATCCATGGGAGAATATGTATTTAATAGCCCAATGCTTTCCATTCCAATGGGAGGTGCTGATGTTGTACTAGGAGTTCAATGGCTACAATCGTTG
This sequence comes from Pinus taeda, assembly GCA_000404065.3. NCBI lineage: Eukaryota > Viridiplantae > Streptophyta > Pinopsida > Pinales > Pinaceae > Pinus > Pinus taeda. The sequence goes on from APFE030527190.1 coordinate 164,815, forward strand.
GGTACAATAGCTTTTAACTTTCAAGAAATTTTCATCAACTTTTATGCAAAAGGAAAGGAAATTTAATTAAGGGGCATTACAAGGAAACCGGGAAAGATAATCATCTCTAACGGTATGACAAAGCTTCTAAAAAAGGAACAATGAGGTGTAATTGCACAATTATGTTCACTAGATGTTTCCACATCGAAATCATCTATTTTTCTAAATCTCCAAAAAGTCTTGGACAATCATTCCAAGGTATTTGAGACTCCCAAAGGTCTCCCTCCTATTCATGATCACGATCATGCTATTCATTTGATTCTAGGAAGTTTTCATCCAAACATCACGCCGTACATATATCCCTATTCCCAAAAGAGTGAAATTGAATGTATGGTTGCAGAAATGCTAGAGGCTAGCATAATTCAACCTAGCCAAAGTTCTTTCTCTGCTCCAATAGTATTGGTGCAGAAGAAGGTTGGATCATGGTGCATGTGTCCAGATTATGGGGAGCTCAACAAGCTCACTATTAAAGATAAGTTTCCCATTCCTATCATTGATGAATTATTGAATGAATTGCATGGATCAATTTACTTCACCAAGTTGGATCTTCGTTGAGGATATCATCAAATCAGAATGAAGACTGAAGACATTCCAAAAACAACATTTAGAACTCATGAGGGTCATTATGAATTTTTGGTCATGCCTTTTGGCCATACCAATGCACCTTCAACATTTCAAGGTTTGATGAATTCAATTTTCAAACCATTCCTTAGAAAATTTGTGTTAGTATTTTTTGATGATATACTAATCTACAGCAAGTCTTGGAAGGATCATGTTGAACATGTTGACAGGGTGCTACAACTATTGGAGGAGAAACCAATTATATGCAAAAAGATCCAAATGCTTCTTTGGAGTCCAAGAGGTGGAATATCTGGGTCATATTGTATCTCATGAAGGATTTAAGGTAGACCCTAGCAAAATTAAAGCCATTAAGGAATGAAAATCCCCACATCCATAAAGCATCTGCGAGGATTTCTTGGGTTGATAGGGTATTATCGCAAGTTTGTTAAGGATTATGGGAGAGTAGCAGCACCTCTAACAACATTATTGAAGAAAGATGCATTTTCATGGACTCCAGAAGCAACAAAGGCCTTCAAACACCTTATAGAGGCAATGTGCCAAGCACCGGTCTTAGCTACAACAGACTTCACAAAAACCTTATTATGGAATGTGATGCTTGAGGAAATGGAATTGGTGCTGTTTTAATGCAAGATGAAAGACCCATTGCTTTTGAAAGTCGTCCAATCAAGGGAAAGTTTGTACACAAAGCTATTTATGAGAAGGAAATGTTGGCAATACTCCATGCACTTAAGAAATGACGACCCTACCTAATGGGAAGACACTTCAAGGTAAAAACGGATCATGATAGCCTTAAATACTTTTTAGCACAAAGATTATCCTCTGAAGAGCAACAAAAGTGGGTCACAAAGATGTTGGGTTATGACTTTGAAATCATCTACAAAAAAGGGAAGCAAAATGTGGTGGCAGATGCACTCTCAAGAAAGGATGAGGATGTGGAAGCATTGTTGTGCACAATTTCTATTATCCAACCAGATTGGATAAATGAAGCAAGGGAGGAATGGAAGAATGACGAAGAAGTGTGGGCACTTATTCAAAAGTTACAACAAGATTCCAGTACGTCGAATACATTTAGCTGGAAAAATGATTTGTTATGGTACAAATATCGCTTATACCTCTGTAAGAATTCCTAGCTAAAACAAAAGATTCTTATGGAATTGCACACTTCTCCCTTAGGAGGGCACTCAGGATTTTTAAAACCTTACCACAGGGTTAAGAAGGAATTTTTTTGGGATGGCCTTAAATCAGATATTCAAAAGTTTGTGGCGGAATGTTTGGTTTGCCAACAAAATAAAGTTGAAACAATTAAGACAACGGGTCTATTACAACCTTTATCCATTCCAAGCCAACGTTGGGAGGAGGTTTCAATGGATTTTATCATAGGTTTACCCAAGTCTGAGGGAAAGAGTGTCATCATGGTGGTAGTTGACAGACTTACCAAGTATGCACACTTTTGTGCATTATCACATCCATTTAAATCCAGTACAGTTTCTAGTGCATTTATGGAAACAATTCAAATGCTACATGGAAACCCAAAGATTATTTTAAGTGACAGAGATCCCATTTTCACTGGAAATTTTTGGACAGAATTATTTTCTTGTCTTGGTACTCAGTTACTCATAGCTCATCTTATCATCCTCAATCTGATGGGAAAACTGAGATAGTAAATAAATGTTTGGAAGGATATCTTCGTTGCTTTGTATCTGATGAATAGACACAATGGGTCAAATGGTTGCCTCTGGCTGAATGGGGGTATAACACTTCCTTCCGTACAGCAACAAAAATGACCCTATTTATGGCACTTTATGGGTGCCAGCCACCATCCATCACATCATATTTAAGAGAAAATTCTAAGGTTCAAGCAGTGGAACATCACATCGAACATCAACAACAAGTCCTCCAACTCTTAAAGGATAACCTCGTGTTGGCACAGAATAGAATAAACAACAGGCATATCAACATCGCAGCGAAAGAAGTTTTGATGTAGGTGATTGGGTATTCCTACGGTTACAACCATA